>VUQJ01008988.1:5526-17435 GCA_015108635.1 Andinoacara biseriatus | reverse complement strand
CAGTAACTGAAGAAAAGTAAAAAGTACTATACTGTAAAAATACTCCATTACAGTAAAAGTTTTTACTTTGAAGTCTTACTAAAAGAAAAATCCGTGGCTTTGGTTTACTTAAAAAAAAAAGTCCTGTGCTAAAGTACTGTTGGCATCTTGAATAAACTAACCCGCTGTAGCGCCCCCTAATGGTCCAGTTTATTCATTATGACCCAACAAATGCAGCTGAACTCCAGATGGTTGTGAATACAGAGAGTCTTTATTGTAAAAGAGGTAGAGAGAGAATACAGGTGTTTCACTGTACAGAAAAAAAGACAGCACTGTTGATATACTCATTCAAACCATTAATATGGATTCAGGCACGCCTCATTCATTTTACAGGGACACACAAGCCCAGTAGAAAACAAAACAGAGAAAACAAACACACAGTCTTTGGATTTTTCTCTATTGCCCTCTCATTCACTAAATGCCATCTCTCTTCACGAGCTGTTAAAAGAAAATAGCTGTAGCACTAATAATAAAAGTAATAATATTAATAATAATGATATAGTGTGCTAAAAACCATGATAATGCAGTCCCACCCCTCCCCAACCACAAACATCTCAGTAACATGTCAAAAGTAGTGGAAAAAAAAACTACAATCCCAATAAGAAAACCACACCAGCATGCACACGACAGACACACACGCACACACACAACCATCTGTGCACTCAGCTAATCAAACATAATTATGACAAACGCTGAGCTGTAAGAAAAGGAAAAAAACCAAAACATTTAAAATAACCAAACCAAACAAACAATATACAAAAACAACTGCAGCCAAGTGGGAAGTGTGATATCATTCTTTCTGTCTTTATCCGTCGTCAATCTTTCCGTCGCTGTCGATCTGTCAGTGGGCGGGGCCATCAGTCAGAGTTTTCTGACTGGTCGCTGTGGGGCGAGGCGCCAGACGGAGGCGAGTTTCGACCCTGCCAGTTTCCGTTAGCCTGAGGAAGCAGAAGATAAAGAAATCATGTTATTGTCTTGAGGCTGAGTAGCATCAACTGGGCGTGACGCTACAGCCAGCAGCGAAATGGGCGCAAAAATCAACTTCAAGAAGACCCGTGAAAGGTATTTCATCACAGCACAGACTTCTGTAAAGGAGACATGGACTCTTTTCCTGAACTAAACTTGAATAAAAATAAGGAAAATTTGTATTTGGTTGATTATCTTCTTTTGTTGTAACAATGCTTCTTGGCAATAACTGCCAAACTTGAGCCAGGGAAACCCTGAAAATGGATTTCAAATAAAGCAATCGCAATAAGTTTAGATTTCCAGATTTAATTTAAGGGGTTTGGTGAAAAATTAGCATTTTTAAATTTCGGCATTTTTTAAAATAATGGTTTCACATTTTCAAGTGCTCGAACTAACTGGGTAATTGATTAGCATTTTTTTAGCCAAACAACATGTCTCTTTGATATTTCATGTCAAATTAGCAAACTGAATGAATGTGCTGGATGGCAGCTGTTCATGGAGACTTTTGATATACAGAGACTGATATTAGCCATTTGCTGATATATTAATATCAACACTTATAGAGGCTGACAAATGAAGATTTAAAAAGTAAAGACCCTTCAACGGTGCTGTGAGTGTTGAAGTTGCAACGTTTGTCCACCAGAGGGCACTGTGCAGTTTTGAAATGCCAAACATGCAACAAGCAGCTGATCCAAGCAGTTTGGCAGAGAAGAGAGAAATCCATAACTTTTTAGATTACTGTCATATTATGGTCACATTATCTTAGTAAGGATTCATGAATAACTACACATAACAAATATTAGGGAAATCTGTTTTCAGTGGTTGAGCAGGAAACCATTTGCCACCCAGCTGGAGCGCAGCAGCTTAGGGCTCGAGACACGTGGCCGTTTGCTGCGTGTCTTCCCTCTTTACTGCTCCACTACCAAAAAAAGGGCAAAATGCCCACATAAAAATACACTTTTTTAAAAACAAAAGTTTATTTGAAAATAAAGTGTACTTGAAATGATTTCACTGAAAATAATAAACTGCTGTTGTACAAATGGTTGCTTGAAATGTAAAATATCTTCTATGGAGCCTGTTTGTTGATAAAGACCAAATTAAATCATGGAAACAATAAATTGTTTCCACAGTGAACAAAACTTTATTAGTGGCTCTTTCAATATTTCTCACTTGTCTATCCTGTCTGTGTCCAAATATATAAAAATAACAATGGAGGTCGATGACACAAGGAGAACAGCATCTCGGGCTTTGGCCACACAGACAGACGTGTTGGTAGACGACAAACTTTGCTGGTTTGTGGGATTTGCTAACAGCAGAGATGTGCACGACTAGTCGTCTAGATGCTAGTTGGCGCCAGAAATCCTCTCTCGTGGACAGCGCAGTTCTGCAGCACTTGGATGTGAAAGCAGACTCGCATAACCGCACGTCTGTAACCACATTCTGCACAGGCATGTGCACACAAACCTGATGCTGCAGCACTTCTGTTAGCCTCAGTCAGCAAATGAATCTGACACTGTGTGTCTGAGCAGTTTGATGTTATCCAAAAAACACATTGGCAACATTTAAAACATGAACTGATTTCCAAACGATGTTGAATTGTCCTGTTTTTTGGGTGTCAACAGCACCAATCTTTTTTTCCCTCTTCTTTAAACAATTAGCGGGAAAGGGGAAAAAAACGAGAAGCACAGTTTAATATTTAAATACGTGTGTGATTACTTCATAATTTGTAGGAAATACCTGAACTCCCATTTGGTAAGCAGACTGTTCGCCGTTCACAGGTGGAACACCGAGGAACAGGTCAGCTGACCCGGACAGAGAGAAGGACCCTGACCCTGAAGAAGACCGGGGAGAAGCCTCATTAGTCATTTGTAACAGCCATGTTTTCATCAGTAATGGGATCGGTGTTACTCTTTAAATAATTCCTAAAGTCATCAATCACCAGGCACATGTGCATGACTCAATCAATGCTGGGTGTGGAGAATCAGGGCCAGAGAGTTAAGGGCCTTACGGTGAGTAGGTGTTTACTGTTACGGTTATTTACTTAAAGTACCTGTGGAGTTGGGAGTGTGTGGCGAATCATCGCCCTGTCTGGCTCCCAAGGCTGTTTTCATGGCATACAGGTTGGCCTCCTCTTGGAACTTGCCAATGTTTTTCTTGTAGCGGATTCTCTTGTTGCCAAACCAGTTGGAGACCTTCAAAAACAGAGAAAGTTAATCATTAAAATGACCGCATTTTAAAGGAGTATTCTTAAACCTCCAGCAGCTTCAAATGCACACGTGGAACAGCTAAATACAAACTGTCGCCTCAGCAGAAATCAGCTGCTACTTTTATTTTTTGCTGGTGCTCAAACGTCTGTTAGAGGGGCTTAAAAATAATGCATGTATCTGATGGATGGTAAATGATCCGTGGACACCCATAACTTTTCCTTACTACTGGGTTCTTTAAGCGTGCTCGGTGAAATACCTGAGAGACGGTGATTCCACACTGTTTGGCAAGTTCTTCTTTGGCTTCTTCACTGGGATAAGGGTTGGACAGGTGGGAGTAGAAATACTCGTTGAGGACCTCTGTAGCCTGTTTGCTGAAGTTGCGTCTCTTGCGCCTGACGACACGAGACGAATGACATGTAACGAAAAACAAAATGGTTGGAACATGCTGCTCAAAAACAC
This sequence comes from Andinoacara biseriatus, assembly GCA_015108635.1. Lineage (NCBI taxonomy): Eukaryota > Metazoa > Chordata > Actinopteri > Cichliformes > Cichlidae > Andinoacara > Andinoacara biseriatus. The sequence continues at coordinate 13,764 of VUQJ01008988.1, read as the reverse complement.
TCCAACAGGGTTTTTCTGGCTCAAAATGGATCTCTGGGGGCAGCTACGCTCACCAGCATGATAACATTAGAGATATCCCTCCTCTTTGCAATCATATGGATCCAAGAGAAGAAAACTGAAACTAAGCATTTAAAGCAGTCTGAAACTGGAGCTTTAAGCTCACAGGGACGATTGTACATCCACTAACTGAAACTTTGGTCAAGTTCAATGTGAGCATCTATGATTGCAACAGTACTGTATATGACAGTCAATGAGGAAAAGCATAAGAGAAGCCACAGTGCCCACCTGGCGTCAAGGAAACGGGACCTCAGGATCATGACCGCCTCACAGGTGCTCTGCTTCAGCTGGGTCTGGATGGAGCTGAATTTGCGGTGGATGATGGCCACCATGCGCTCAATCTCCCGCGGAGTCACGGGCCGCGTGCGCGACTGCTCCCTCAGCAGGTTCATCACGTGGGTTGTGAACTCAGTGCACGCCTGGTGAAAGGTGGTGTGAGAGGGAGCGTGATGGAGGAGAGAACTGAAGCGGCGTATTCCAATATTTTCTATCTGGCATATTTTGGTTTTTATTGGAAAGAAAATTCTGCATTGAAATATAAAAAAAAATGTGATTATTGAAAAACATTATTATTAATTGGTAATATTATTATTCTAATTGGTAAGAATACACACTTCGTGGTCACTTTATTAGATCAATCTGATGCAGCAAACTGATGTGAACAAACACATTTCACAGCATTGAAACTTCACTGAAATTGACGCCTACAATCGTTGGTGGCTTCAGATATTTGACTTCACTAATCTGGTTTTAAAGCATTAAAATATACCACAAGTAATAGTTTTAGTTTCTTTCACAACATGCTGTGTGCCCTTCACCACAAGGTACTTAAAAGTTATTTAATAGTACAGTCCTGTTGTGGAGACAGCAGACAGACAAGCCGTGAAGTGATGAAACCAGCATATATATTTCGTAATATTCTGGGTAACTGATGAAACCGACATTTCCCCTTAATCACACCATCTCGACCTGACCTGTCAGGACGGCCTCTAAATAATTCAGTGAGGTCTATTATTGAGGTGTAAAAACTTGGCTATGCTTTCTAATACAATGTTTATTACTCAGAATCCATTTAGACTTTTTTTTCTCCTGATTTTTAAATTGTTACGTAATGAAGAAAAGTGAAATATTATCATACAATACCGCCATAAACATGAGACGTTAAGAAGTACTGATTAAAATTCATCTAAATAATGTACATAGACAAAACAAAACAAAACAAATGCAACAAAATAAAATATCTTACACCAATAAAAACCTCTGAAGAACTGTTGACCGGTGTTATCAAACACACCTGTCTTTATTTTTTTAGCTAGAGTACAAACCCTCATGTGTCCCAACACTGCTACTACAAATATCAGAAGTCCCACAACAAGCTGCTGATGGGAGCATGTTTGGTAGCGCCGTTTTTGAGATGGCGGTGATTTTTTTTTTTTTTTTGTTACACTAACACTCAATCTAAAATATTTCAATCTGCCTCCAACACAGTGAGGGGAGCATCAGTCGGACAGATGCCGTACACTGATATCAGTGCATCTTTAATATTAAGTACGGGGCAAAGATTTAAGTTTGTGTTGCACAGACTTCACAACAAACAGCCGCCTCGATGTAACACTTTATGTTGCATCGGAGTGGATTTTATAGTAGATTTTAATTCCATTTTTAATACTAGCTCACAAGAAGGGCTTCAGTGGAGGCTGTTAGCCCAATAAGTCTGAGGTGTCTCTCAACATGAAGAGCTCTGGAGATTCATACCTGACATAAATGGAAAGGAATGAATCCACCCTGCAGTTATGTGCTCTGAACTCTAGATCTAGCATGCCAGTGTGCAACATTGCTTCCAGGCACCTTTAGTACAGGCAAGCACGTACAGGCAATGTCAGTGCTAAGATGCTGTTGCGACACAATACCTGCTCATACTTCTCCAGCTCAGTGTGGTAGATACTGCGAATCTGGCTCAACTTGCTTTTGTAATCGGAGTGCTCAAGCGAGCTGTCAGGTGACATCCCCCCTGAGCTGGTGGCAGCAGAAACAGCAGCAGCAGCCCCACCACCCTTCTCTGGCCCCGCTACACCCTCCGCCAGCAGCATGTTGTCCAGTCGCACCAGCTGAGGATCCTGAGGCTCCTCCTCCTGGGCGTTCCTCATTGACAGGCCTGTCAGTGAAACAGAAACCTCTTGGTTTGGTAGGTAAAGGACACACAGCCTCCCACTCTCTTAAACTAAAGCCTTTACAAACAATGAATTCAAGCATAAAACAGTGATGAACCATGTTTGGAATGGTATAAGTTGTTCTTTTGTGTGCCATCATCTTGTTTTGCAAGTCACATTTGTAATCACTTTGCTAGAAATGCACTACCCACTTTAGACGGTACCTTTTAAAATAACTTGGTTACTTGAGGGTTAAGTGTTCATCATCTCTCTACTGGTTACTTCATCTATGACAGATATTCTAAAATATTCTATTGTAATTAATTGTGGTTTTCTATCATTTTTGTGCAACCTGACTCATCTCTTTCAACTGAACTCTTTTAAATCATCATCCTGGGCTTAAGGCACTTGCCTCAAAGCATGTTCAGCAATAAATCCTGAACTGTTGGTCTGTCAGTCGTGGTTAAAGCATTATGGTCTAGACTAAATAAAAATCCAATCAAAGAATAAAATCAAATAATAAAAATCCAATCAAAGCCTTTTTTTTTCTTTTTACAACTTTTCACACCAATGTGCCAATTCCTGTAAAAATAATGAAACGCTGTAGAAGAAGACAAGTTCATGGTTTTGTAATTAATTGAACTACTTTGTTTTGCTTTATGTTATTTTGTTATAGGATCTATTCATGTTTCGCCTGTGATAACAGAAATTTCCCAACTTGGGATGAATCCAGCTTATCTTATTTTATATGGCTGACAATTCTACATTCTAGGCCAAAGCATAATTAAAATCATTGCATGCTGCAAGTGAAATTCATTTCAATTTCACCCATCGTTAAACATAGAAACCTGCAAATCTAATTTTTAAACAGCCGAATTTGGTTATATATGACTCCACATATGAAGTCTGAAAAAAGGAGCCTAGTTATGTAGAAAAAATAGAAAATTAAAAATTAAAATTATATATATATAAATAAATAAATCAAACCAATACTATATGAGAGCTTGCCACCCATATATACTGACTTTTTTATATTTCTTTCTGAAATATTTTAATTACTCTTTTTTTCTGTCTTGAATCTTAAAAATAATACAAATAAAACTTAATAAGTAGAAGTCTAAACAAAATTAGCACCAGGTGATGTAGCATGAGGTAGGAAAGATTTCCTTTAACTGTCCTTGTGGCAGCTGAAACATATTATAGGCATGGCAGCAAAGTGATATGACTGTACTGCAGCAATTACACCTCATGTTTGTCCAGCTGTTGTCATCCGAGTATGCTCATCTAACATTTAATATTAAGGCTGTCTGACTATTTTTGCTTTTGACTGTGCAAGTATAAAAACTGTGTGTGTTTTTTGTTTGTTTTTTTACTTGGGCATTCAGCTTGTTTATGACTTTATTGGCTCCTGATGACACAACGTCAACACGGTCTAATGACGCTGCCAAACAAATTTAAAGTGGTGCCTGCTGACAGAGATCAAAACTCCTGGAAGCCAGAAACCTACCTGTTTTTTCCTTAATCTCGCACAAAACGCTGAACAACGCGGGTTTCATCCGGTGACAGTTGAGCGCATGTTTCCTGCACATAAAGAGAAAAAGAAAAGAAGCATAACTTGAGAGCCTAAAAAGAGGTACAGACTGACAGCATGCAAATGGGCCAAAACAAAAAACACAAATCACAAAGTAGTGGCCACATTTAGCCGAGCTAATATAGCAAACGTTAGCTTCTGGCTAGCTGTGAGTTAAGAGGGGCAACCTTTCACTGCTGATCTATCTGTATATGATAGTCAGCAGGTTCTGTCATGTTTACTATGTAATTAAATTGTAACTCGTGTTATTTAACAGTGCTAATGTGTATATCAGCACTATTTTTAGTTTCCTATTGTAGCCTTAGCTAGTTAGCCTTAGTTAGCGTAGCATGCTAACAATAGCTACATTTTAAACACCCGCTGCTAAAAGTATTCATAACTTACAGCAGAGAAACAGTAAAAGCGGACATGTGAGTTCGAACCTGAACATTTTACACCAAAAGCAACTTTTTTTGTGTCAATTAGCACGCTAATCAGTTAGCTTCTATCTGAATAATCTAAACAATAGGTTGAAGTTCAGGAAACTTTGCCCCTGCGAGACGGAGTCGACAAAGCAGCAAAACACAAAGCGGCTACAGCGTCAATACCACAAAATAATAATAATTAAAAAAAAAACACATAGCTGTGACTTACTTTGCTTGTGCCTCGTCCAAACTTTGGTCGGTGATGGTCATTATTTGCTGCAGTATGTCCCCAATATCTCTGCGGGTTTCATGTCCGTTCTCTGTACCGTCGAGGCCCGATTCCGCTCCGTCGGGCCGATGCTGGGAAGGTTGGTGAGCCGAGTTGAGCGCATGCATCCCGGGGTGGCCACTCACGCCGAGTCCCCGGCCGTTGGATGGCCCATTGCCCGTCAGAGGCTGCTGCTGCTGCAACATCTTCAGCGACGCACAGTGGCGACGACTGCTGCCCAACTGTGCTCACAGACACAACACAGCCTGAGCGGAGGCATCGCACAGAGCGAGGTCCCCTAGCGACTGACAGGAAGCGGTACAAGCGGGTGCATGCACGCTGCAGCGCGTGACAAACGAAGCGTCTCTGTGGGTACGGTGGTGTAGCGCTATTGGTTCAAAGGTAACCACAACAACAAAACATCTGCACTCTTTGCTTTTTCAGAAAGCAGAAGTGTGTGTGGGTGGATGCATGTGCGTGGGTGGGTGAAATTCAATGACATTCAATTATACAGCAGGAGGCTACGAGGCTCTTTGCTGTTGTGGCCGGAGCCCAGCAATCTAAATGTGGGGGCAAACAGGACGTTTGTATGGGACAGTGTGGAGCATGTCAGGCTAAGAGATTAGCAGTATCAACAGATATTAACAGTCTTAACAGATAAACACACATAAACTATACAGGTGAAAGGTGCACTAAAAGAGGACACTTGTTCTAAATAGAAACTAAAATTTGTTTTCATGGTCCTATGTGATTGTCTTTGTACACACACTCTTATTCTGTTTTAATAAAGGATAAAACTGTTATTTAAGCAGCTTTTCTGTCCGCTGATCAAGTTTGGTGTTTACTAGACCAGCACATTTCTTTTTCACCCACGTTTCTTGTGAGACTCAGACGTGAGGTGTCCTAGTTACCTTACTTATTTCCCTTTCTAGAGTCCTAAACCAGGTTAAAAGCACTAACAGAGACATTCAGATAAAAGGACCTGCTTTTTAAATTTTCTTGTTTTTCAACTGATAATCTCACTTAGACAGCTTCCCTTACTTGTCTGACTCTACTTCTCGTTTTAGCTGTAAGTCAACAGGATGTGAAAACCACAGTGTGTTAAGAAAAAAACTGTGCGCCTGTTTCAACACGCTGCACTTGGGTCTAACATAACCAAATGAGCAGCAGTTAAAGCAGCAGCTGCTTGAACAAGGATAGGATTATAAGACCTTTGCTTGGGAACATGCTTACATTTACCCCACACATAACTGGGAGTGATTCTGCTTTTCACAGTAATATTTTATTATAGTCTGACTTGTCAGATATGGGCCAAGTAAATAGGGGTGGGCTGTGGTAAGAGGAACAGGAAGAGAGGAGACGAGAGAAAGAGAGAAGGTAGCAGGGCAGATAGAAAAGGCGAGAGCTCGGCACGACGGCATGTGAAACTAGCAAGTTTTCTTTCTTTTTTTTCTTCTTTGCTCTTAATAAAGACGTTCACAAGACAAGTGATAAGCCAAAAAAAAAAAAAAAATGCTGCGTTCAGTTTGTAGAGACTTCAAATGATAATGATTTGAGGAGATAGAAGTGTAAACGGCAAAGGTAAGGACCAAAACTTTGAATTCACTTTGTGGTAGACAATAACATAATGGGATCTGTCACCGAGAGTTATTCCTGTGAATTGTTTGGCAAAATACACACCAGAGATCATCTATCAGCAAGATGACATCTGTGATCACATTGTCACACATATTTGTAGCCTCACAGCTAACTGGAATATGTGACTTGAAGTTTCTTTGAATTTTCTGCCTGAACATCTGCGGCTTACATACTTGAACCTGTCAAACTGGTTTCTCACACATTTTGTAGCGAGAGAGGCACAGCAGCTCTGAGGCAGTCATCGTGCTTTTGAGCTTCAGTGTTTATACGTTATGTTTGCTTGTGGTATTTTTTTTTAAGTATTAACAGTATTCTGATGGTTTTTTTTAATATCTATTTCTTTTATCCACATCTGGCTTCTTTCTGCTTTCTTATCAGGACTGGCAGAGAGATCGTTGGACCACTCAGATATCAAGGCTGAAATGGCTGAAGAGGAGCTGCAGGAACCTCTTGTCATCATTGAAGATGGAGACTTTATTGAAAGCGTTACTGAAATTAGGGCAGCGGGCGGTTCAGATGCCACCGTACAAAGCTGCAGCGAGGAGCCTGCTGTCAAAAAGGAAGAGGAGCACATAGGAGGGGGAGACAGTCAAGAAGAAATAGCAGGTAAAACAAACTTAGATGAGCAAAGCTTAGAAAAACAGCAGCCGGACAGAGAGGAAGATGGTGCAAGAGAGGACAAACCGGAGAAAACTGAGAGCACAGATGATGGACTCACAAGAGAATTCAGTGAAAGCGAAGGGCAGCCTCCTGAAGTGCTTAAAGAAACATCTGAGAAACCCAGTAACACAGAGGATGAAAAGGTCACACAAAGTGACCCTCAAGTAGACATAAAGGAGCTAAATTTATCCGAGCAACAACCTGAGGGGGGACCAAACGAGAAAGAGGATCCAAAAAAGGTTGGTACCTGCCACTCTTACCCTGAGATTACCTGTGCTGTAAATCAGTTGACTAACACGCTGCCACCAGCCAGAGAGAAAGACAGCAGTGGAAAATCTGCGGGTATTTCTTTATTACAGAGCATGTGGGAGTATGTAGGAGGGATTCTTTTTCTTTGCCTACAAACAGTCTGTGCCACTCACTCAGAAACCATTCCTCTCCCCTCCGTTCTCCTTCTGCCTCCCACCTGTGTTTTCTCAGGCTCACCGGTTAACCCCTGACTTCCCAGAGGCACTGTTCGATCTGCTCTGCACCTTTCAGGAGGGCAGACGGCTCAATGACCAGCGCTGCTCCTTCAGGCTGGAGAGTGGGGTCAGGAGGAGGAGGTGCCACTCTGAGCCCAACACCTCCAAACCGGTCAACAGAGGTAAGAGCTCAGTTTGCCACGGTGACGTTTTTGTGTCACGATCATGACTGATGTTGAGCAGGCAGAATGAAACCACCCATCCTCCCTGACTCAGGAATGTAGAACAGCAACTACGTGTTTTTTTCTTGACCACTAGCCACATTAAGTCCCCTGCCTTTTGCTCTTTCCACTCTCATTTCGTTGCAGTCGTCTTTTCCTCCATGACTTCACTGCAAAAAGAGGAGTTTTTCGACCTGGTGGCCACTGCACAAGGACGGCGGCTAGATGATCAGAGGGCGCAGCTTGGAAGGGCTTCACCACCAAAAACAAAGCCCAGAAGTTTCAGAGGGAGTATAAAACAACTGTCCCTCTCTGTGAGAAAGCCAGCACCAGTTCCTGCGCCTAAAGATGATCTCTATGATATGATTCTCACCACACAAGTAAGCACTCTGAACTTGTTTGTTTAGATGTGGTCGTCATGACATAAGGTGCTTTCTGCTTTGTTTATTACAAATGTGAGTGAGAGTGTCGCTTCCATGCTTTTTGCTTTTGTTTTGACCCCCAGGCTCAGGGTAGGCTGGAGGACCAGCGCAGCAGAGCTCCTGGTCCCATGGATGATGAGGACTTCTTCTCCCTCCTCCTGAGGGTCCAGGGGGGACGCATGGACGAGCAGAGGACTGAACTACCACGCTTGCTGCAAACCTGAGATGGAAAACAAGAAAGTGTGGGGCTACGTGTTAGCCAACCACTACTGTAGCCTTCCTGCTTAAGTTCCTATTTAAGGAGAACTTTTTGTTCAACCCAAAAATGCTTTTTTTTGGGGGGGGGGGGGGGTGCTTCCCCGC
>VUQJ01008986.1:20309-30554 GCA_015108635.1 Andinoacara biseriatus | reverse complement strand
CTGCCACGTGGCAAGACTAAGGACTTTGGTTCAAATGCTGACATTGAATGAATCTGCAAAACCACCGCAGCATGCAACAATGTTGAGCTTTTCCCCAAGTGCCAAGAAAAGAAAAACAACTGCAGTTGATCAATTAAAGTAACAATGAGAGAGTGAACACAGGAATAAACAAAATAACAAAAAATTGAAAGAACATTTTTTGAACATTTTGTTGCTAGTAACAATCACCTGTGGCTCAGTTTCAGAGTATGTATTGTCATGTATGCTTGGTCACATGGTCAGGATCCCTTCTTGTCTCATTTTGATATACTGGGTACCTGTTTACCTTCATGTTCCAACATGTAGGTTCAGAAAACTCTCCAGAAGACAGAAGGAGAATAAATACTGAGGCTTGGGTTAGGTTCACACACCAAAATGACTTTGTTATGATAAAGCATTAAATAAATATATTTATTGTTGTATTTAATAATAGATGTTTGTCCATCCCTCCTCTTCCCCTTATCAGGGTCACAGTGGGGCTGGAGCCTATCCCAGCTGTCATAGGGTAAGCGGTAGTGTGCACTCTGTACAGGTCACCAGCCTGTCTCAGACAACCATTCACACCTATGGGCAATTTAGGATCACCTACTAACCGAACCCCACTGACTGACTGTGGGAGAAAACCCACACAAACACGGGGGAGACCATGCAAACAGAAAGGCCCCAGCCAAGGGGAATGCAGACTGTCTAGCTGTGAGGCAACAGTGCTTACCACCGCGCCACTATGCACTCTTTCTCAACATTAAGCACGCGTAACATGGTAAACTAAACTCTTATTTACAAAAAAAAAAAAGTATCGTTTTAATTACCACAATAATCATGACAATAACCCCACCGGAGAAGCACATTTCCTTGCAGACTCATGACTTCTGTTTCAGTCACTGAAGGGGTTCTTTTCAGTCTATAGGATTCAACCACATTTTGAAAAATGAAGCTAAGTTGCTTGCCAGTGACTCATGATTCTCACTGGTCCTGACCAAGCATCAGTATGTTAGACGCTGGGACTGAGAGTGTAATGGTTGGTATGGTATAACTGAAATACTGAGTTCTACTTCCTGTTGGTCAGCAGAGTGCTGCGGCGGTTATCACTGTCACTTCTTGGTGGTTTTGAATCTCTCAGCCAGCTAGGGCCTTTCTATGCGGAGTTCGCCTGTTGTCTCTGTACCTTCGTGGGCTCTCGCTAGGTGCTCTGGATCATCCCACAGTCTGAATAGCCCTTGCACAATTAATTTGAGAATCTAAATTGGTGATACATAGGTGTAAGTCTGAATGCTTGTTTGGCCTGTGATTGTTTGGAGACCTGTCCAGGGTATACGCCCCCTCTCGCCCTATAACAGCTGGGATCGGGGTCCATCTCCCCCTGCAATCCTGAACTGTTTTTTGTTGGTTTTGTGTCAAACACAATTAAGAAAAGTTGGGAAAATGGGGTATGTATTTACTTAAATTTGCACAACAGATGTAGGCTTGCACATTTGTAGTTTCACTGTTTTTGTAGAGATGGTATAGACTTCCCTTTACTGCCTAAAAACCACTACTCTGACCAACGTGTAAGAGTGCATTTTCTTCACCCAGCAGCAGGTTTCTCACGGTCCAGTGGCCCTCATCTTGCAACACAGACGGTATCTTCTGTAGACATCTCTGTGGCACCTGAGTAAAGATGACACGGCCTTTTGTGACCATGAAAAGCTGAAAAAAAAAGAAGGGACAAAAAGGTAAATGAAAGAAAAGGTAATATGTATTTTCATTGTTCTTTTACTTCCAAGGGAATTCTCCCTTAGGACCAATTATTCAGAACACGTGGTCTGACTGATGGTTTTGCAATAAGCAAACGCCCAAAGAGAAGTAATGGTAACGGCTCACCCTGCTATATCACTTATCACTGTCTCGAGATGGAGATCACTGACTTAACTGGTGTAAACATCAACAATGAATGATTTAAGATGCCCTCTCACACCCTGATATTTGTGTATTTTACTTGACCGGAGGTAGGAGAGAGAAAAATATTTATTTATTTATTCTTTCAAAGATGCAAGCTGTGATCTGCACAGTCGTGTCGTTATCGCCACGAAACAAGACTAAAAGCTGCTGTGACTTTAATGTGCTTGTTTGGGGTTGTGGGGGCGCGTTGATGAGGTGGGAGTGGGTCACGTCATGGCAGCAAGTAACACTAACAACACTAAATCACCTTGTGAGTTATACTAATAGAGTAGCGCACGCACGCACACGGGCGCGCGCACGCACACACACACACACACACATATTATGACTGTGGAGGATAGGAGATAAATTTGCCTTGAGTGGAGAAATGTGTTGCAGCCTCATCGGCTGAGATTTAAAGTGATAGTCCTCTTACATTTGTATTTAGTCAGGAATTTACAAAATTTGTTCTGGGTTGCAGCAACTTCGAAAGATGTTGCTTTTGTGTGTTTTGGACTCGCAGCTCTGCTGGGTTCAATAGCACATAGCTACTAAAGCTGCTGGTTTTACCACAGTATCTCATCTCTATCAGTTCTCCTATAAATAAATGTCTCAAGTACACACGTGCTTGTGTGCATACATGTGCATTGTGTATGTTAACTTCACATGGGCTCTGTCACATGACAGACACTAAAGCTAAACCGCAAAGCAATAATTTACTAATGCACCGCTCAGCCATGCTCCCTGAGCCTGTCTGCAGCTCCTGATGGATGCTGACGGCTCCAGAGATGGACTGCTGCTGATAGGGAGTGACCGGAGAGGAGCCTGATTAAAAGTAGTGGAGCACGGCAAAGGGCGATAACCCCGATCCAGTAGTGATGAATCCACTCTGGACAGGCTGCTGTCTCATTAGGGTCTAACCTCAGCCAGGCACTGCATGTCCAAATAAACGCTGAAACAATCCTGCTTTTATCAGCGGGATTATGCTTGTTTTCCTTTCCACAACTTAGCTTGTGTGGGCTCATATAGAGCATCCTCCCCCCTCTCTGCCGGCCTCTATAAACTGAAGGTGTGATTCACCAGCCCTGACTCGGCTCTGTTTATACAATTCTGGGTCTATCTTCTTGAATTAATGAGCACAGCAGCACCATTAGACAACTATTTGCCTGCCTAATCTGGAGCCAATATAAAACAGTGAGAAAAAGTTGAAATAATCTGCCGTTATTTGCGATAACATAAACAGTTGAGCTGTTTTACAGGATGATAACATTAAATATTGGGTCTAGGGAGGGGGACAGAAAGAGGTAGTTTACATTCTCACTGGAGTAGTCTTGATAACAGGCCAGAGGGAATATGAGCCCCTTTAAATGTGTGCATTAGTGTAATTTATTGGACTTCCCTCTCAGCCCTGCTGTTGCTCCAGCTTCTTTTTCCCAAACAAAAGACAGGCCAAGGCTCCAGAAAGGATGGGAGCAAAAAAAATAAAAAATCATTCACAGTTGATAATCACATAAAACAACAGCATATTTGCTGCCTAATAAGCACAAAACGTTCCATTGGCCTCCTCCCTTCGATCAGGATTAGGTGACTCCTCCAAGCAGACCAGCTTGATTTACACCCCCGCTTTTTGGTTTTGGAGTGGGTACGAGGAGAGTCAGGGAGGTTGGGGTAAGGCCAGAGATTTCATAATTCTTCATGTATGTCTGGAAGTCATCCACGCGTTCCGATTTTTACCAATTTATGTCCGAACAGAATGACCCTGGGAATTAATGAGGTTCTGGCTGTGAGTTCCAGCACAGCAAGGTCAAGTAAATCATGCTTTAGGGCTCCAGTCCTCCCGACTCTGCTCCCTCACTCTTCCCAGCTCCACATCCTGCGATAACGGAAAGACAAGGGGCCTGAGAAATACCACCTCATCGACACTTGTGTCCATCCAGTAGGACATATTTTAGAGTAGGAGTGCCAACCGGCTGTAAAACCCGCTTTTAGTGGAGACTGAAAGCTGATGAATGGAAGTGGGGCAGAAGCAGCGGGACTCGAGTTCACTTATTTCATTTCACAATTCGCGGCACATTGTTGATGTTATACATGTTTCTTTCTCCAGAGGTGACTTTTTTTCTTTCTGGGCCCGTGTTTTATTGAATCATTATGAAGAGTATAATCTTGATTTAGCTGTGCCATTCCCCTTTGAATGAGCCCATTCGCGAAAAGGAAAAGTTGACATCATTAGACATAATACCATGAAACCTAATAGAGTAACACCTAAGTAATGAGGGCTGCAAATCAGTCAACTCTTTTTATGCAGAAAAATAATTTGTCTTTTCATTTAATAGCTGTTAAAATGCCATAATTTTTACACATGTGTTTAGTGTTTCATATTTAAGAGGAAAAAGGGTGACAACATTGTCAAACAAGCATGAAACTGGAGCACAGTTCACTACTCATGGAACATTGTGGAGAAATACAGCCAAGTCCCGCTCGGCTGTGTTTTCTGTCCTACTGTTACCAACGAGGCAGCGTTTACGAGCGAGTCCTCAACAAGAGATCCAACAAAAAGTTTCCTAGTCCTACTTTTTGTTAATAAGATTTTCTTTCCCTTTTTTATTAAACTGAGATCACAGAAGCTGCTTGTAGATGACACAGAAAGGTAACAGGACTGAAATAAATCGCACCCACTTTTCTGTGAGTGTACTGCGTTTGCAGTTCTTGGCGCCTTGTCAGTCTGCGCTGTTTATTCGTGTAAACTGATCCTCATGAATTCAATCATGAAGCAAAATAACCATAAATTCTGTCCATGCTATTACATGTTGAAATGGCTGGAACTGCTGGATGTTCAAAGAGGTCGAAGCTCCAGCTTCATCAATTTGTTTTAATGATCTGAAACATTTAGGTGTGACAAATATGCAAAAAATAAGAAGTAAGGAAGGGGGCAAATATTTCTGTATATATCACTGTATATTGTTTGTGTATGATTTCAGGTTTTCAAATGCTCTCTACTAGAGACATTTTTTCTCCTCCAACGTGTATGCTATTTAAAGTGTTGCCTGCTATATTTTCCTTGATGACCCTGATGAAGGCTACAGGCTGAAAAGTGTTGGTTAAGCAATAAAGTATTGCTGGAGCTTCAACCTCTTTTGATGCTTGTTTTTCTCACATTGGAAGCAGGTGAAGTTGTGCCAGAAGTCTCTGCTCTGGAACTGGATGTTTGCCAGTTCAACGCTTTGGACTAGTTCACAAAAATATGGCTGTGAAAGCAAGTGATTAATGCTTCAACCTGAATGCAATGCAACCATCAGGGTGCCCTTTACTGAGGTACTTAACCTCCAGCAGTCCAGTGTTCAGTGTCCGGGAAATAAGGGGAAATCCACCGTGCACAGAGGATCTTCTCCTGAAATATTGCAACCACATTGCTATCATTCTGAATTTGTTGTCAGATTTCAAACCCTAATAGTTTTACAGGGTCTTTAGAGGACCTCTAATAAACAGCTAAACCAATAAAAAGATTAGATCAGATCATCTCCTCTGACCTGTTGTATAAAGAGAGCTTTTACTTTGCCAGAAACTGAGCATGACAGGACAATACATGTAAGATTTGTGCTTTATCTCAAAAGGGTTTCATATAAGGATGTAGTCTATGGGGGTTTCCCTCCCCACATGGCACATATCACCAAAGCTAAAGCAGTGCTGACCTAGATATCCTGATTTGGTATGGGACAACTTCAAAGTTCCCATACTGGATTTTTAACAGTTTGTGGCTTCAAATTATAATGCAGGAAGCTTTTGTTTAAAATGTAAAAGTCTCAAACTGAAATGACCGCACTGATGCAAGCAGAAAGACTTCATAAAACCTTTAAAAAAAAAGTCCAGGTTACAGAAGATGTTATATAAGTGTTTTCACAGGCAGAGCAGTATTCCTCATGTTAAGTAAACTGAACTTCACGCTTAAATTTAGTGGGCCTTTAAAGTTATTACATGTATCACTGATATGGTTTTAGGACAGAGCAGGAGAACTCCCTTCTTGACCATTTCACAACCTAAGTTTATCCACACATTCTTTCCTCTGGCTAATGCTTTACCTTGTTTATAGGATTTTCCTCCCAGCAACTGTTAACTTAATGTATGAATTAGACCAGGGCGACGACTCCGAATAAATCTGGCCTGTCTGCAATTATCGCCATTACATACTTCAGGGTCTGTTAAAACAAACGGAGCGGTGATGTCAGGCGTCCGAGTTAGACCAGCTGAGGAGAAGCAGTCTCCGCACTCTTGGCCGATGGCTCCAGACAAGCACCTTGATGGCTGTAATTACTGTCATGTTCCAAAAGAGATGAGAGATACCAGAGGCCCAAATAAAACCTAAAACGGTTTTGATATGATGGATTTCTGCAAATTTGTTTAAAAATTCCTTGAGCTGTCTGTCTGGAGACTCAAGGAGATGATGACTTGAGCACTACAGTGCAGTTCCATTCAGGCCCTCAGCGCAGAAAAGCTTCACAATGTTTAAATCAATAGATTCAAGGTTTGCACGCAGCTACAGCGGCCTGCCTGTTTGTTTCACGAGTAAGTATGCAGACTGGCTTCAGTAAATGTCTGCTGTGTGTGTTTACATTCTACCTAATGCACTCAGATGACACTGAATCTAAACACATTCACACAGACTCTGCACTGCTCAGCTTTACTGGCACATTCCAAGTAGGTCCATCTTTATGAGTCCAGCTGTCCTTAAGCTGAAGTTTCCCACTGGTTAGCATTTAAACATAAGCGCTCACTAAGTCAACAAAGATATGAATTATGTATGAGTGTTAAAAGAAGGAATTTTTATTGTTTGAGTATTTAGCAGTGGCTGAAGAAGTATTTAGATTTTTTTTTTCTTTTGAAAGTAGTCACAATACATATAAAAAGTAAAAATGCTGCATTTCAGTGTGAATATTAGCTAAATTTTTTTCAAGTAGCATGATATAAATTATAAGGGCTAATGCAGAAAAATGAGGCACATTAATTTTATAATTGAAACTCCACTACCGCATGTGAAGTTAATTGTATACAGTAGTAGTTATGCAGTATTTGGCAAGTTACTTCAAATATTCATGCCTCATTTCTGATGGTCTAGGGCTGGTCAGGGTTTTATGCTCCCTCTTTCTCTTGCCTCCTTCTTCTTCTTTGCTCCGGGATAGAGTTGCCACCGCCTGCTCCATCCACAAGGAAGTTCAAGTAAGAGTCCAGAAATAACCTGAACTCATAAATCTTCAATATAACACTGGCAACAAGGATTAACCTACTTCTCTCTGACAGAAGCATGCTCCTGTTCTGTGAACTGAAACTCACCTGTGACTCTCCTCACTGCAAAATCCTCTGCTTAACCTGAGTGCCTGTAAAGCAAACGTTAGTTACCTTCGTTGGTTGTGTCATTACATATTATTGAGTGGAGGAAAAAAAACACTTATGCATTGCTTCACTAGTCATAGTTGAGTGGTTACATCACTTTCTAAAGTCATCCCAGCTCAAAACGCATTTATAAACAAATCCAGAGCCTTTAAACACACGTGTTATGTACTCAACATTTAACATGTGGTGAGTTAGAAAAGTAGGCACTTTGGTTCAACAAGCAGCTAGTTTACAACTTGGAGGTACTTACTGACCATCAGCAGTAACTGTAATGTCCAAATGCACCACTACATGAATCTTCTCTGCCAAGCTATAGGGCATAGAAACACAAGCAATTTTGGTGTTACCAGAACATGTTAATTATCGGATTATCTGCAAATCCGAGACCAACGATTTATAATTCAAGAATATAATCAGATTACAGCCTGTGAGCAACCAGCTGAGTCGAGTGCCCTGTTGCAAAGAGACCCATCATCGGTGAGTTCATTGGCACAGTGTGATTCAGATGGATTCAGATCTGTCTGACCAGTTGGTCGTTGCAATACTTGCAGTCGTTTGCTGAATGCGATGGCAATCATTGGGCAACCACTGATTTTTCAGTTTGCCATCCTATTTTGACTCTAGTGTGACTGAGCCACAAAGTGGAATCATTCCTATATGTCACGCACTGTAAAAAAACAAACAAAAAAAAAACTGTTTATTCATACCATTTGGTAACACAGAGAGAAGCAACCATTCACACTCACACCTACGGTCAATTTAGAGTCACCAGTTAACTTAACATGCACGTGTTTGAATTGTGAGGGAAAGCCGAAGTGCCTGGAGACTGGAAGAACACAGAAAGGCCCCGGTCACCCAATGGATTTGGGCTTAGGAATGTCTTGCTGTGAGGTGACAGCGTTAACCACTGCAACACTGTGCCGCCCACAGTGATTGTTTGGTGCTTGCAATTGTTGGGTTTGTTCAGTGAAGCCAGATAAAACAAAGTGGTACCCAGTTTTGTAAGAAGTACTCAAATTATTGTTTAATTCAGGGGCAAAAACAACACAGTACTGACTAAAAAAAAAAAATTAAAAAAAAATTCAAATTTTTATGTTTGCAGGAGTTCAAAAGTGTACTTACTGTGCAGAATTTCAGTGTTGTTATAAAAAATTATAATCTACAATGACATTCACTTTGATGATGCAACTTGTGCGACTTTTTTTTTCTGCTGATAATCTATAATGTATCATAATGTTTCATCTAGACACTGGAAATTGCCTGCACGCTGTTTATAAACTGATAACATCTTCTATGTAGGCTGCAAGTACCTCATATTTATTCTCAAGTACAGGACTCAAGTCAAGGTCCTTTCAGCAGATGATGTTTAGTGTTGTTTTCAGTGCTCTGTCATTCCAAATGATCATTTTTCTGCACAACTCATTACCCCTCTTATATTACCTCACAGCTCTCCAATTATTATACCTTACAGTTGCGTTCTGATGGACACCCGTTAAGTAAATGCGTCACAGTGGGAGCTGCCACATCCTCACAGTGAACATGCCAGAAACTTAAAAATGAACGACTCCAGCAGTCACTTGAGGTTTCACAAGCCGTTTCTCCCTCCCTTCCTACAGCAGGACTTAACACACCGGGGAGATAAAAATCAAATTTTTGCAAATGGGATTAAGGCATATGGAATAACAAAAGGTGAATGAATGAGGTTACTGTACTAAACAAAAGATGTACATGATAGTCCCCGTGTGGTTTCCACTCAACAGATTTTTATAAATAGTGGACAGCACAGAGACGCCATCCATTTAACTCGGAGGGAGGGTTAGTTTTGCGTGGGCCAAACTGCTGTTTAAATTTGTCAGAATAAAAGTCTTTGTTCTGGGAGAGGAGTGCCCACAATGGGTGATATATTTTAAGGGTTTTGACACACAGTGATAGGTGACCACTCTGCTTTCATGTGCCATTAAATATCAAATGTATTTTTATATTGTGTGCCTGGCTTCACTCCTGACCTGCAAAAGGGAAAATATACCTCTCACAGCCCTGAAATTCCTCCAGGCATCATAAATCAGTAAGCATAAGAACCCGCATAAATAGGTTGTATTTTCTATACTTTTTTACTCATTTTCTGTCTTTTTTCATGCAGAAATGAAATAATCTCCTACACTGTTAAGTCTGAACCTTCCAGCATATCTGCAGAACCTCCTGCCCGACCTTGCTGTTTAACTGCGTGTCTGTCGAGATGAGAGGGTAATACTCGATATGTCTCCCTTGCTTAACATGAAGACCAAAGGGCGAACAGTGTCGCCAGTTCTCACCGCAGTTTCCTCTCTTTAGAAGCTCCAATGCTGCAATAACACTAACGTGCCAAGGGATAAACGGTGCTTTCGGCTTGTCCAGAGCTTTTTAAATCTGAACCCAAATGTCAGCATTTCAGGACTACGTCATGGGTATGCGCTGTATTGTAAGTGACAAGCCTAATCTCGGGGATAACTAGATGGATAAGCAGATATGCAGAGAAAGACAGACAATGAGCAGAACTCATCATGAATTAGAGGCAAGAGAGAGAAGAGCCCCATATGCCCTGCCTAAACCACAGGTATGATTTACAGAGGTGGGTTGGTCGCCTGCGTAAAATTAATAATAGGAAATGCAAGGGTAGTCCAGCGACTTGTCCAAGATATACTTTCCCTGGCTCTCTAGACCCCTGGAAAACTTGGGTGGCCTGCAACCGGGCTTCCTCTGGTTTCTGATGTTAATGTCATTGCTTTTGCTGGTATGACAGGAGTTTTACCACAAGTGTGGTCTGGGTCAGACAAAAGGGTCAAGCTGTGATAGCAGGATATAAGCCTGTATTTTTATTTATTTCCATTTTTTTTTTTTTTTTTTTTTGTAAAAAAAAAAAAAATT
>VUQJ01008980.1:6209-19362 GCA_015108635.1 Andinoacara biseriatus | reverse complement strand
GGGGGGGGAATGTAGGAGGGACTTCTCATATCAGATTTTTAGAGCGATGAGTGATTAAGAAACAGCATTTTACATTCTAACATGTCAACCCATTTTATCAGATAGCACAGTGTTGAGAAGTCTGGGCCATATTTGGAAGCTTTACTCTGTTGAAAATGAAGATCGTATGGACTTTAAAATGATTTCATGTTGCAAAGAACTGCCTTGAACATGCTGTGACCTGTGACGCCGCATTGCCAGCCTTGTCCATTGATCCAAATACCGCCTTAAACTTCACTACTCGCTTTCACAAATGACACTCAGAGAGGGGGGAAAAAAAAAAAAGCACAATAATGTGGAAGTGCGTTTACTGTCATGAGTTTTCACACACACACACACACACAATAAAATGGCTGATGTGGAGTTTGGCAGCTGGTTGTGGCAGTGAACACACCCCAAAGGAAAAACCTGCCTGGGCACCTGAGTTTTTGCAACCATCTGTAGTATTACTTGAATCTGGAGAGGTGTGTGGAGAAAAGAAATTCTTTTTTTTATTATTATTTTAGGTTCTTTTCAGTTTTAATGACTTTTGTAAATGTATTTTCTCTACAACTGTGAAAACTCTGGTATATGCTGTCCCGAATAAATAATTTTAAGAGTGCTTTTAAAGGTATTCTGTGTTCTTTGAAATTCTCCACGATCTGAACACTGTTCAGTCTGTTCACTGCAGATTTCTGGTCAGTCACGGAAAATTAAGGAAAGGCAAGAGATTATAAAGAATGTGGAACAAGTCTTAAAATGACAGATATGTAAACAGCTTTTATTATCAGGCAACAAAGGGAAAGGCTGTCAGTGTGTTGTGGCTTAAGGTCACGTGATGGGCAATGTTTAAAATGTTCCATAAACTCAGTTCATCTCACAATGTGCTGTACTTTTGTCTGTATTTTCAATACTTTAACAAGTGTGGGCTCAAAGCTCATAAAAGCTTAACTAAACTAAGCAGTGTTTACAGTGGTGTCCCCCCACTGTTGAAACTGAAGACGAGCAGGCATCATAGAGGACAAAAGATGGTGTTTCAGACCACCTCCGATGGATCCCAGCAGTACCTCTTCCCACAGTCCAAAGCTGACAGTCTGTCCATGTCAGTGTCGCTCAGTTTAAAGTCAAAAAGTCTGCCATTTTCTACGATTCTGTCCGCATTTGATGACTTGGGGAGCACGGGGACGCCCTGCTGCACAGCCCAACGCAGCAGGACCTGAGGGGGGAACAAAAAACCCTTAATGTCTCTGAAGTGTTTGCAAGAAAAACAATACATAGGGCACACTCAAAATAGCAGTGTGAGTGGGCTTACTTGTGCAGGTGTGCGTTGGCACTGCTTTGCCACCTCCAGGACCACAGGGTCAGTAACCAGCTCTCCTCTTCCTAAAGACGAGTATGCTTGGAAACACACTCCGTACTCCTCACAAACACTCTTCAGCTCTGCTTGGCACAGTCGTGGGTGAAACTCTACCTGAAGAGCACACGATAAACGTGAGATTTCTAACAGCTGCTAATGCCTTTCGCTGTCCTCCACCCAATCTGATGCATTATACCTGCAGAACTGCAGGGGGGATTTTGCAGCTCTGCATTAGTTCTCTCATGTGTGCTGCTGTGTAGTTGGACACTCCTATAGCCTTCAGCTTCCCCTGGCCATGCAGCTCCTCCAGCGTGGCCCAACTCTGAGCTCGGTTTCCTGGGAACAAATATTAATTAGGACCTCATCATCGATGTTACATAAGTGGGGGAATGAGAGAAGACGGCTTGAATTATATTTCTTAATTAGTGGAGCAATAAAGTACATTTCACTTGAAACACCTGGCTAGAGCAAAGAGTTACTTTAACTGACTTTGTGGGTTTTTTTTAAAAAAATCACTATCATAATGTGAACTCTACCTGGATTGTGCTGGTCAACCACTGCCAGACCCTGTGTGCCAGGCCAGTGGATCAGATAGAGGTCAATGTAACCCAAATCCAGCTGAGACAAGCTGTGAAGGGCACCCTCCATAGCCAGCTCACCCTGATTCTTAGGGCCCAACTTACTGTGAAACAGAAAGAGGGATCTGAATCAGCAGTGCACCACAACTGAATGTTTTCTGAATTCAACTTGACATGCATGTTCACACAGGTGCTGAAACAAAAAAACTTGGAATCTTGAACGTCACCTGGTTATGAATACATCCTCTCTGCTCAAACCGTGCTTGGGCAGGAGCTCCCTCAGGGATCGGCCCAAGTCAGCTTCATTCCGGTACACAGCTGCACTATCGAAGGACCGGTAACCTGCAGCCAAGGCAGCATCCACAGCCCGATACACTTCTTCAGGGCCCTGCAACTTGTAAGTCCCTAACCCCAGGAGGGGCATATGAACCCCAGTGTTGAGGACAACTGAGGGGGTGGTGGAGGACGACATCTGGACTGGAAGGCACTACTTTACCTTGTACCCTATTAGGAAAAACTTCTTCGCAGCTCTGTCAAAGACGGAGAGAAAGGAATGAGTTCAGCTGCTCTTACATTGCCCTTTGTCCCGTTTTGTGTCTAATGCAAGCGTCACTATCAAAATATCTTGAAAAGCACGTAATTGGGTTGAGTGGTGATACAGATTTTATCACGGACTTCTCGTTTTAGTTACAGGATGAGGACGCTTCAAACGCACTTAAAATGATGCAGTTGAAAGAAGTGGCGCAGTAATAAGTAACGACCTGACGGTATTAACCTATTTACATAAATGCTTGCTTTCACATAAAAAAAAATATTTCCAGCCCACCTTTTCACCTCAAGTGAATTCTTTTGGAAAAGCGGTGTACACACTGCTAATGTCTACTTGGCTATTCCCTAGTCAAATCAATTAATAACGAGCAAAATAAAAAAGAAAGGAAAGGTAACTTCTAGCAGGGCAGAGTTTCCACACTATCGGCTACGTGTGGTCAGCTGACAGTCATGTGATAGTTAGGGCGGTTTTCGCCGTCGCCATAGTGACACCTATTCTGAGTTTGTGGATTG
This sequence comes from Andinoacara biseriatus, assembly GCA_015108635.1. NCBI lineage: Eukaryota > Metazoa > Chordata > Actinopteri > Cichliformes > Cichlidae > Andinoacara > Andinoacara biseriatus. The sequence goes on along the minus strand of VUQJ01008980.1, from coordinate 16,347 downwards.
GAAGAAGATCTGTGAGATCTAGCGAATCGGAGCAGCCAGAGCGAGCGAAAGGCGGGACTAGATCCTCCTCAGCGAATCCTGAGACGAATCAGACGTTTGATTGACGGGCATAGTTTTAACTATTGACGGTCTGTACAGGGCCAAAGTTAGCCTGACGAACGACGTAGCGATTTCTAAGTCGCCATTTAAGCATTAGACAATACGGTAATTTAAAGAGGGCTAGGAGAGGGAAGTTGAAATTTGTCCTTTATACCCATCTAAACATTTTCTCACTGTACTACTTTCTTTTTTGCCCCGTTTAACCTTGGCTATAGCAATAAGTACAGGAATTGGCTAATTTTCTCATTGCCTAAGTTCATTTAGGTTAGCCATGCCAGTGCAAGCCTTCTCCTTCCCTCTCCCAGAAACTCGATTCTTTAAAGCTGGGAGTTTCATCTACAAGTTCAAGATCAGAGGAGGCACCAGCTACAGGCAAGACACAGTGTTATCCACAAGGTTTTACACTCACAGCTTCCAGTTTAAACAATATACTGCCAAAAATACTCACCCATTCAAATCATTAAATTCAGATGTTCCAATCACTTTCATGGTGTATAACGTTCACAGGTGTATATAACCAAACAGGGACAGGACCTCTAAATCCTTCAGCATACCAAGACATTTTGGACAATTTCATACTCCCAGCTGTGTAGGAACAGTATAGAATGGCAGACTAGCCATTCTAAGCAGAGCAAACTTGCAGCACAGCCTGAAATCAGTACACAGGTTACAAAAAAAGTATGGGTTTAGGTTGCATTCACCCATTTTCTTCCCTCCATCTTGTGACATCCATTTTTTTTCATTTTAATCTAAATTCGTCCAGGCATTGTAAATGTTTTAATTCCAAAGTCGGTTGGGGAGACAACTGTTCTTCCATCTTTGATGTTTTTTGCACTTTATAGCTTCATTCTTTAAATGCCACTGTATATAATGGTTTCTATTATATACTGGATCACCTTGTGTGTTTCCTGACGGTTCTTTTCATCAGCAAAAAAAGAGAAGCAGGCCCCACAGGAGCTGTCTGCCTTTATTCTGGGATAATGCCTCACAGTTAAAGTCTGGCTGATCCTGGAATGCCTTAAAGCCATTTTCTAAAATTGAACAAGCCACTTTTTATTAAAAATACAACATATACCTTTTTGATACTCAAAACCCAGCAGCGTTCCGCCCTTACTGTTTGTATCAGGACAAGTTTAGTCAAAATATTCTCAGTGGACTAATTTATATTCGGTTATGGTTTTGCTCTGGCATATTCCCACCCAAAAGGCAGGTAGAGAAGCAGCAGGCCCCCCTCACTGGTTTCAGTGAGGCAGAGGTGGGTTGCAAAGCAGCTTGCAGGGTCGGCAAAAACTCTTAAGGCTGAAACAGATCAAACAGGACAACTCATATGGGAAGGAAGCACAGTGGAGTATGAGCCGAGGGATTGCTGGCTGAGCTTGTCAGTGTTTGACAGTCGGAGCTTTAAAAAAAAAGCTTGCCTTCAGTGACACTGTATTGTAGTCAGCCTTGCAGCTTTGGTAATAAAACTGAAACTATTGCCCTCAATCATGACCTCTTTAAGAGAGAAATGTGATATGAGTGTGAAATGGGTGTGGTTTATTTCAGCAGCCAAGAGGGTGTTATGGGAGAAGACTGCTGTAATCAGGAATTTGAGGTAATTACAGTATGAATCCTGCTTGCTTTCTTACTCACTGTGCTGGCACTTTGCATGTATTCTTTTTCAAATCCTCTTTTTATATTTCTGCCTCTTCTCTGTTTTTAGGAAATTATCAGGACTGTTCTCGGCAACCTGGACAATCTCCAGCCCTTCTCCTCCACCCACTACACCGTCTTCCCTTGTATCCTTCACTTCAGTTTGTTCATCCATCATCTCTGCCTTTAAGTGCTTCTCATCGGTCAGTCGAACCCATTATTCCTCCACCTATGTCATTAAACTAATATGATACAGACCATTTCCCTGTTACTGTGATCCATAGGCATGTAATATTGATCACAAAAGTCAATGCTGAGATCTTCACAATGCTCTTTAGTGGATGGTAGCACCTGCCTGCATTATCACACTGCACTGGTGTATTTTGTTAACTGTAGCTGTCAGATAAGAAGCGGCAGAAGTGTGTGTGCAAACACGACAGGACAAATCTGAGAGTCTACCCTTTCACTCTTGTCCTCTACCTGGAGAAAAACATGCAGAAAGGTGAGGGCAGGTGCATATTTGCTGGATATCCCACAGCTTTAACGCTAACATACTGCACATGGTCAGCTATAAAGGAGGCTTCGAGTAAATTGCCGTTAACCTTTCATTTAATTTTTTTCCAAGCACAAAATCTGGGAAGAGGGAGTTTATTATTGGGCCTTATTTATCTTTCGTGGTGTGTCATCAAAAGCAGGGTGGGAGTTTATGTATGGGCAAATGCTGGTGGCTGTATAGAAGTTTAGCATCCTCAGGGTTCTTCTGTTTTCTCTATTGTATGCCACCTGGTTGCCTCTCTCCTCTGTCCTCCTGCATGCCATTTTTGGGGGATGATGCAACTCATAAAATCCATCTGAAGGACAATGAAGGACAATGAAGGACAATGAAGGACAAAGGAGGGAGTAGGTTTTCTAGAGGAACAGATTCAAAGCTGTATCCCTCTTTAAAAGTGAGACACAAAAGTGGCCTGACAGACAGCTTGTCCCATTATGCTACTTTGTGAATTGACTGTAAGTGGGTAAGTTATTATAAACAGTCTTATAGTCATCTGGCATGATATGTCATAAAACTGTGATAATGCAGTTGTTCCATACCTCGTATTAACTGATGTCACTTTAAAACAATGGCTCCAAGACAAAAATGTCTTTCCTCGTGGTTTGCCGCTGGCTTCGTCTCGACTCACCTCTAAGACGCGAGGAAAAAAGGGAAGGAATCGAGGAGGTACAATCTGAGAACTGTGATAAAGAGCAGATGTGGTGAATCTGGGTGGAGGAATAGTGTTCAGGCTTGATGATATCTCATATTTGTTTATTTATCTTGTTTCAGGGACTCAGTCAGCGGAGGTGAGTTGGTTTTTATGTTACTTACATGAAACATGGAGTATAAACTTCAGTGTTTTATGTTATATAATCAATCTGTAAGCAAAAAAAAATAGATTTTGTGGTTAGCAGCTACACAAAAACACCAGATCAAAAAATTAGAGGCTCTATCTTATGTTTTCCTTGCAATATAATAATATACAACTATAAAGTCGAGTTGAGAAATCACTGAAGTGTGTGTTTCACTAGGAGAATGGGGAAACACAGCACGTCCCATCCACTTCTGTGCCTCAGTCAAAGCGCTGTAAGAGAGATTCACCACTAGAGGAGGCCATACTAAAGGACTTAATCAAGGCCATGGAGGCTGAAAACAGGGTGGCAGTGGCTGGGTGAGCGTTCTGCATTTCTCTATTTGTCACATTTAAGATTATCTTTACAAATGTAAAAATCCTTCAAAGCCAACTTAGACCTCTTGTGACAAGTTTTATACCAACATAAAACACCAGAGATGCCTTATGGTTTGAAATGAAATGAAATGAAATTGTGAAACTGTTTGCGAGGGTGTATTCTTCACAGCGTAACAGTTATAATGAATTTGCGTGTGAATTAATTACCTTTCAGCTATGGTTGGTCACGTGGTGCTCAGGGATGACAAACCTTTGATGCATCTCCAGCATTATACCAATGCCATTAGACTTCAGCAGGGAGAAGGAATCCAAAGCTTTATTTTTCTTTAACTCCCATTTCCTGCTTTTACTGAAAAGTCACTTTCTCACCTCCAACATGTTCAAACTGCAGCAGCTTCTCGCTGGGTTTAGCAGATAGGATCACATCATCCTAAGCCTGGCTTCATGGATTAATCCATTTGCTCCCTGTACATTGATCGACTACAAGCACAATTGATTTTAAGATCTTACTAATAACTTCTAAAGCATGTCAGGACCTGTACTTGGCCTCATATGAACCAGTCACAGCCTTGGATCCTCAGGTGGGGCCTTTCTCACTGTTCCGCAGTGTGATGGTCAGCATCTGCGTGTCTTTTTGTCCTGCCTATCCCCCCCAACGGGTCACCACAGATGGCTGCCCCTCCCTGAGCCTGGTTCTGCTGGAAGTTTCTTCCTGTTAAAAGGGAGTTTTTCCTTCCCACTGTCGCCAAGTGCTTGCTCGTAGAGGCTTGTCTGATTGTTGGGGTTTCTCTGCATTATGTTTGAGTCTTTACCTTACAATACACACCACCTTGAGGCGACTGGTGTTGTGGTTTAGCACTATATAAAGAAAGTTGAATTGAATAAATTGAGATCAGTGCCTCCAAGCTTTGAAATATCTGAGGAGATAAAGCTTGTAGAATTAGTGACTTGCTTTAAATCACTTCTCCAAAAAAGGACTTGCTTTTTATGCAGTGTCGTCTTTTATCATCCTTTTTGTCACTTTTTTAATCGTTTGATATAAGTCAGTTTTCCTGTGTATTGCTTATCGCTTTTATCCTTTTATTAGTATTTAATAAGTGACCATTTTTCTTTTGCACATTTTGATCTATTTTTTTTTTTGTTTTATTTCTCTTAACTTTAATTTGATCTCAGTTTGTTTTTAACTCTGCTTTTGCGCTTCTGTCAAAGTGGTTAGTAAATTTGTTTTTTACAGGTGCTCTATTAAAATTAGTATTATTATATAAGATCACAGCTATCTGGAGGACTACAAGCATGCACATCTTCCTCAAAAGGGCAAGACCCCCCGATGGGGGCCTTAATGTTTACTGTATTTCAAGTGACGTTAGGTGATTTAGGTAAATAGGCATGGCATAGGTAAACTAAGTTGCCATTGCATATTTCTGTATTCTCCTTCAGAGTTAATATATGTTGCTCTAATAAGATGAGGCAAAAAATAAGCGGACACTTGTTCACACAAGTATTATGCACACACACTGTGTGGGGATGAAAGTCAGTGTCCTCGTTCATAAAATCACCAAGTCATTCAGTTTGACGACCACTTTGTTTCACACACACACGCTTCAGTGGATCTTGCGGTTATGAAACAGGCAAGAGGCGCCACCTCAATCACCCTGACAGTCAGATTCAACGGGGCGAAAATTATTTCACATGTGCGCACACACCCACACACACACACACACACACACCAACACGGTACTGCCCTCCATCTAGTTTGTATTAACTTATGTAAACAGAATTGTCTCCTTTTTAAACGCGGGGAGCGCACACACTCAGATGCACAAACTGTGTAAACATCCTGCAAACAGCACGGCCTGAAGCGTCAAAATCACCGCACAGGAAATAAAGTTTCATTGTGGTTTTCTCATTGAATTACACTCACCATTACGCTAATAATGGAGCAAAGTGGCACCAAGTGTAACACACAGCGCACAAACACAATTACGGCACCACACTTACAGAGGCATCAGTGAAGGCAGTTTTGTGTGTGTGTCTGTGTGTGTGAGAGGGAGAGACTCCTACGAGTGACAGATGGGGGCTTTTTTGTGTGTTAGACCTGCTTGAAAAATGGAAACAGAAATGAATAAGTTTATAATAAGCTTAGAACAAGTACAAGCATAAAACTGATTAAAAAAAATCTCAGCTTTTCTAATTCCAGTGTTTCATTCTGGTTTTCATCATTGTGGTGCATTTCATATTAGCTGTAAAATAAACAGGTAGTACATTGTTTTAGATATTTCTGACGTATTTTATTGATGGGAAGTGTCTTCACTTGATTCATAGGTGGCCAGGACTCAAGTGGACTATTTTTTTCTACTCTGTTTTCTTCTGGAGCAGGATCAGTTATAGTTACAGTAGGCTATCGATTGTCTTTTCAAGAAAAGCCACCATTGGTCCACTCTTCTCCCTACTGAGCCTTGTCTCTAAATTCAGGGCTATTTTTCAGGGCTTTCCGTGTCTGGATCGAGAAGTTGCTAGTCCTTTTTTGTGCCCAAATCATGTAAGCACACACACAGTTGGTATTTTGCAGTCATTTACTCACATGACAAAGTAAGTATTGCCCTTTTTTTTTTTATCACACTGTGATAAATAAGTCTTCTAAGTAATCTCGTGCCACACCCTTGCTACTTCAATTACAATAGCTCCCAATCAACTTCAGTGTCCACTTTAACGTTCTGGTTTAGACTTTCAGAGCTCTGCACCTGCGTACATCAGTGAACTTTTACATTCATGCCTCCCCAGCAGGTCCCTGAGGTCTTGTGATCAGGGCCCGTTGGCTGTGTGGCACACAAGGCTGTGGACTAAAGGAGGCAGATCTTTTGCCACAGTAGCCCTCAGACTCTCCCATTGAGCCTGAGATTTCTTTTTAAAAAAGCAGCTAAAATCACATCTTTTCAAACTTGCTTTTGGGTAACCTTTTGATCATATATTTTTTTTACTATTTTTTGTGAAACTCTGTGATATGTATCTTTAAAGGTCGCTGTATAAATAAAATTTTACTCTCTAACTCAAAAAATAGAAATTGAATCAGATGGTGGCAGTGATTAGGAATGACTAAAGGGCTGAAATGTAGGGTTTGCTGACAGATTGTCACAGTATCAGAAAGAGTTTGTAACCAGAACTGTACTAAAACCTGTTTCAGTTAATGGAAAGTGAAAATAAAGGCCCAACATCTGCCATCAGTACTGAGTCAGTGTTCTCTGACCATGTTCTCACTATCATAGCAGCTAGCTATCTAGTTGCTATGATTTCTTCTACTTGTTCTGGGTGTTGATAACCAGCATTAAAGTGCAGTACCACGACGGTATTCTCATGTTGGATATGTGTATATTGTTAATATTGATATATAAATTATTGATATATAAATTACTTAAACATCACAGTAATCATCAACATCTTCCTGAAATGTGCATTGCTTTGGCCTCCAGTAACACCGGAATCTTGGAGCCACTTTGAACCAGGATATGTCCTTCAATGCACATATTAAATAAATATGTAGGACTTCTTTCTTGCATTTGCGCAATAACTCTAAAACATAAACATCTTGAGAGTGATGCTGAAAAGCTAATCCAAGCATTTATTACTTCAAGCCTGGACTGTTGTAATTCATTATTATCAGGCTGTCCTAAAAGCTCCCTGAAAAGCCTTCATTTGATCCAAATTGCTCCAGTAAGAGTTTTCAAGCCCCTCTTCTGTTTAACCAGTTTGGATTCAGGAGACAGAGACCCTCTCTACTTTTAAAACTTTCTTTTTTTGTCAAGCTTATAGTTAGGCCTGGATCAGATGACCCTAAACCCTCCCTTAGTCACAATAGGCCTAGGCTGCTGAGGACTTCCCATAATGCACTGTGTTTCTTCATGCACTTCTTTTTACTCTGTTTAGCCACAACTCAGCATTTAATCGTTAGTTATTATTAATCTCTGCCTCTTTTCCATAGTGTGTCTTTTATCCTCTCTCACTTTCCTAAACCCCAGATGTTGCAATGGATGGCTGCCCCTCCCTGAGCCTGGTTCTGCTAAAGGTTTCTTCCTGTTAAAAGGGAGTGTTTCCTTCCCACTGTCACTAAGTGCTTACTCTTACGGTGTTGTCTGATTGGTGGAGTTTTCTCTGTATTATTGTAGGGTCTTTACCTTACAATATAAAGCTCCTTGGGGTGACTGTTGTGATTTAGCACTCTAAGAATAAAACTGAATTGAATGGAATGAAAGAAAATCAGCAGGTGTAAATTTCAAATCACTGCCGGTTTTTTCAGGGTTGGATATCTAGGCCAGGAGAAGACCATCTGCCTACAACAATTCCAAAAATGTATTCTAGGTAACTGCTGCAAATTTTACTTTACATGGATCTGGATCAGAAAGGCACTCAATAGATTTAACCTGACTGGGAGGTGTGCCAGGTAACGTTCAGAAGGGCAAAACTACATTTTAAAAGTGAACAAAATGACAAAGACGCTGCTTCAACGATGTTTGCCACGGTGAGACATCTGTTCAGCAGAAGAACTTCAAACGTGAAGCCGATTGAAATATTTGGTTTGGGCTTGTTTCACTGCCTTGGGACTGGGTCAGGGGCTCGCACTCACAGATTCAACTATGAGTAGTGAATAATAGCAAAAGCACTTAAAGGTTATGTGAGGCCATGTTTCTGAAAATCAAAGTCCAAATCAATGGAATTAGACTCTTTAATAATATCTTAAGCACATTAGCAAATCCACCAAGCAGTGTCTAAAAAAGAAAAAAAAAACTGAGGCTTCTAAAGTGGCCTGATTTAAATTGTATTTCAATTCCTCAAGTATAAAACCTTCATCTGTATTTCAACAAGCAAATGTTTGCTTGTTGAAATAATTCAGAAAGGCCAACATTTTTCCATGCGACGCCAAAGGTATCTATCAGTGTTATTAGTGGTAGCCGCTCGAGTGTAACATACACTGAAACATTTGAGAACTGCTGTAACAATCGCACCAACACACTTGTTAAAGCAGGAGCATTAATGCACTATGAGGTCAAGACAACCACCGGTTTTAAATAAAAGTATGGCTGACATCCAAACTTCTCGTGTATTTTGAATGAATTTCCTCAGATACTTGAAAATTAGAAATGATAATTTTCCAGCCAAAGTAATTGTTGTTTCTAAATTACAGCAAGTTGGACTTGGGCAGTCAACACTCTCAGGCAAAGACTGAAGAAGATCCAGGACACACTGACAAGGTAATCCTTTCCGGTTCAACATTTCACACACAACTTCTTTTAGATTCTCACACTGTTCCATGTAAAATTAAAGCATGAGTCATTGTTTAGAATTTACTGATTCCAACGCCTCAAAGTCCAACGTCAATCTTATAGCACCCTTTCATTTCCTCTCTGACACACACACACTTGTAGAATCTGTCTTTATTGCAGCCTGAGGCTAACATTAGCGCAGAAAGGTAGGATAACAAGTGTCATTAAGGTTAATAATAGCATTACATCAGACACAGAGCGTACGAGTAACTCAGTTATTGTGTGCATGTGAGAGAGGGGTGATGTGCTTCGGTTTAATTAGCAGTAAAATCCAAAATTACCCTTCTCTCCGCTCCCTTCTCGTTCATGCTCTTTCATCTGATCTGATCCTCTGTTTCTGCATTTGTCCACTCGGCCATTTTTTCCACTTCTTGCTTCTGTTGTTTTGGGTTTTTTTTTCCCCTTCAGCATTTGTTTCAAGTGGAAAAAATGATTTAAACTAATGTCAGCCCGTTGAGTTATTATTGTCTTAACACTGAGAAGGAAGTGCCGATACAAGTCTACAAGCTTTAAAAAGAATTAAGTTTGAACATTTGTGGTCTTGATGATGTTCATGTACAAACAAGCTTCAGAGCATTTTTATGAAATGAATCGTAATTTATTAACGATTGCAGTTGCAGTCCAGGATTTCACCTAATTAAAGGATAATGTTTGTGGACACACAAAACTGTAGCTGGCCGGCTAGCTAACCACCATATACGCTCACCTGGCAGTTTACGTTAACCTTGCTAGTACCAGGTTTGACCACCTTTTGGCTTCAGAACTGCTTCAGTTTTTAACAAGATGCTGGAAACATTCTTCAGAGATTTTGGTCCATATTAAGATGATAGCATCACACAGTTGCTGCAGATTTGTCAGCTACGCATCCATGAGGCAAATCTCCTGCTCTCCCACATGCCAGAGGTGCTCTACTGGACTGAGATCTGGTGACTGTGGAGGTCATTTGAGTGCAGTGAACTCATTGTCATGTTCAACAAACCAGTTTGAAATGATCTGAGCTTTGTGACATGGTGTGTTATCCTCTTGGAAGCAGCCATCACCTTCTAGCCATGTTTTCAACTGTGTGTGTGTTTGTTGTTTTTTATTTTATTTTATAAAAGCAGCCTGAGACAATAGAGGAGGAGGAGGGGACACCTGTGAGACGAGGGTATCTGAAGCAGCTGACCAGGTCAGTATGACGAGCAGTGTGCACTGAACGGGTTCAGAATAGCCACAACACCAGGACTGTTCTGCTTTCATGCTGCAAGGCAGAAGCAGAGCAGGGTTACACAGCAGGGTAACAGTCAGATAGTAATGCCTCTGTCTTTTTTCGTTACGTTGATTGACTTTTACACCCACAGGAGGAACGAGTTGATTTGTACGGTCGAT
>VUQJ01008978.1:5478-25636 GCA_015108635.1 Andinoacara biseriatus | reverse complement strand
GCCAAATTCATTAAACTCTAAAAATTATCATGTAATATTCAAAAGGCTGTGTCATTACTTCTTATTTATCGGCCATCACAATAAATAAGAATGTAATATTCAATGCTTGAATATTACACTCAGATAATATAACCAAAGGGAAAGCTTGTTAGCTTGAAGAAATATCAGTATTTTATTGGTGAGACTTCAGTCCAAGTGAAATAAAAGCAGCCCCTACCATGTTAGAGAGACATACACACAGACTTGGGTTTGGACGGGGATGGTGAGTGGAATACAAGGCGTTCTTTGAGCACATTTTAATTAGCAATGTTCATAGCTTGGCTGTGTTCTTTTATGATTGGACCACTGAAAGCCTTTTTGTTTGCCTAATGAAACACATTGAGGGGTATGTTCATCAATTAAACTGTGTTTGTGTATGTGTGCACACTCACTTTGAGAATTTGAGCTTGCATGCAGTCCTTTTTGCCTGTATCTCCTATAATGGAGGGGGGGGGTGCCTACATTATTTTTTTGGCATATTAGTGTTCCATTGGCAGGGATAAGAAGCCATAGCGGGAGACACAGATGAAAGCAATCCTAGCGCTTTGTTTTCCCTACTTTCCAAAATAGTTGTTTTAGGTAGGGAGCCATTGCCCATAATTGCTCCAACAGGGTCAGGTATTTGTCTGTCATGCTCATGATTTACTATAGTGTCTGTGCCTTAGTAATCTGACATAAGATTTGTGGTTAAGGGCAGCCTAACCTCAGACAGACCACATAGATTGTGTAATGCATAGCATTCTGCTGGTTTCAATGGGATCCCTTTATAAACATCTCACACAAAAACCCTCTTTATGATTTGAGAAGCTATGCAGAGAATGCTTGTCACAATATTTCCCAAATCAGATCTATCAAATATGTAAATAAAACATGTGGTATTATTCGGAAATGGATGGACACAAAAAAAAAACAGTATTTACCAATAAACTTACCAGAGACATCATACAGACAGAAACATTCAACAAATCTTTAGGGGGGGGGGGAAGCCTGTGAAAGAATTCCTAATGCCAAAAATGGCTTTGGGGGGCAAAATATTGTCTCACTTCCCTATGGGATCAAATTATTGATACACTGGGCTTCTTTTGTCTGCTCCCTCCTTTGTAAGAAGTTGCAACAGCAGATTGATCTACATATTTGATTTGTCACAGGCTTTTACACCTGATGACCTTCCTAATGCAGCCCTCCCAGAGATTTAAGTCTCCTTCTGGTCTTTTTGCATGTTAACCAGGTGTTAAATGTCATTTTCTTCTGCATATCCAATTCAGGATTGCACTATTAATGAATTTGCCCCTAATATAACTTTCTACAGTGGTGACTTAATGACTCTTAATGGTGGTAAAAATGAACACAAGTTAAATTACATTATTTTGCCTTCGCACACGTGAAATTGAGTGACACCCCATTCTTAATCCACAGGGTTTAATATGGTGTCCGCCTGCTTTTTGCAGCTATAACAGCTTCAACTGTTCTGGAAAAGGCTTTCCACAAGGTTTAGGAGTGTGTTTATGGGAATTTTTGACCATTCTTGAGGAAGGGTTAGGGTTAGGCATTTGTGAGGTCAGACACTGATGTTGGACAAGAAGGCGTGCCTCACAGCCTCCACCCTAATTCATCCCAAAGGTCTCCTGTCAGGTTTAAGTCAAGACTCTGTGCAGGCCAGTCAAGCTTTTCCACACCAAACTCACTCATCCGTTTTCTTTGGAGGATTCAGATACTTTTTAATTGAACATTAAAATTGTGGAAAATCTTACAAAAAATGCTAATATATGACAGTAAAATCGTTTTTAAAATAGTTTATAAAGATTTTCCTTATAAATGTAATAAAATAGTTGACTATTGTCTACACTGTAACTCTACAGTGTTAGATTTCTTTAAGCTGCATTGGCTTGTAGAATTCCATACAGTCTTAACCCTGCTCTCAAATAGTGGGTTGCTGAGGCTGTGAGCTGGGGTCAAAGTGCACCATCAGCAGCTTTGTGTACTGTGAGCGAGAACAATTAGTTCTTTAGCGGAGCTTCTGCACATGAATACCTCTGAACGGTTAATTGCTGCCATGGCAACAGAACAAGAGCTGAAAAGTGACATTAGGTAAGTTGTTTGCAAGAAAGCAATCTGTCGCAGTGACACTATGAATGTGTGTGCAGCGGCTGGAGGTGTGCATGTAATCGTAGGTCAACATTTTCTCAGTATCATCACACAAGCCATTCAGTGCTGACAAAAGCACTTTTGTGCTACAGGATTGGGGAAAGTTCCTAATGCTCGCGAGTGCATAATCTAAGTCACATTGGAGTGAGGCAGCAGTGGACTTTTAAATAGGAGGAATATATTAGGAATGGTTTTCGTTGTTGTAGTTACTGGGATTTTATGATAAAAGCAGTCTGAAATACAAACAAACGGGGAAACAGAACTTTTATTGTAATATTAATTTTGCAAGCTTGCTTCTTTATAAAAACAATATTCATCTTTAGGCACATTTTTCCATCCAATCATATGTTAATCAGCTGTATTCTTTGCTCCTATTGTTATCTGCTTCAGCCAATCACCTCAAAGTTCGGATTTCTTTAATTAGATTCTTTCCATCACCAGTGTAGAGTTTTTTTTTCACGTGTTATCACTAAAACTCACTTATTTTATTGAATTCCCACAGTCCCTCATGCTGTAGCTGCTAGTTTCTTCCTGTCCACAAGAAGCCACTTGAGGTCACTTGACCCTGGCAAAGATCTTTACTATCTTAGTATAATATTCTACCATTATCCAGTTAACATTTAAGATTAGAATGTTATTAGTATTTGAGCATTATGTATATCTATATGTAAGGAATTTAAATAGTAAACTGATGATGGTCATGCATGGAACATTATTACAGTTCATTCTCTGTAGAGTATCTGGATTTTATAGAAATCCATCACATAGCTGTTGAAACATTTCGGGCTCATAGGGAGCTAGAGGGAAAGCAACAGGATAACTGAAAGTGATTAGAACACAGTGTCTTAGAGCTATGCATGGCTGTATAAGAATTAATGCCAATCCATCAATATGGAAACCACATGTCATTAGGATTCATCCTCAGGGTAAGGATATCTATAGCGAAGCTCATAACAATCCATCCAGTAGTTGGCAAGCGATTTCATTAAAATGCAAAAATTTGAACCTAATGTTTGTGCTAGAGGGAAGAGTCAGGGGATTACCAAATTCTTTAGGCTTTATCTTCTCATAACCACAAGTCTCTCTACATTTTCAAGGCAATCTGTCAAACAGTTTTTGAGATATTTCAGTTTGGACCACTGGTGACTTGACAGCTTACTAAGACCAACGTTGTCACCCAGGCCTTTAAACACTTCGTTGCAGGTAAAAGGCCTCACCTGGAACAGAATATATGGGTGATGTATAAACATAAAAAAAGATACCTCCACCTCTCCAAGCTCTCTTTCACCTTCACCCTGCTCCCTACGGGCTAAAACAGATTCACAAAAAATATAAAGTAGTAACTAAAGAATTCATATAAATGCCTATATATACAGGCAATGAAACAAAGATGTAAAATGTGTTCTTTGCATTATATTCATATAGCTGCAAGCCGTCTCAGAGATAAAAGAAAACAGTAGAAAAGAAAGCATCCACTGTGGGGGCTCCTGTCAGCGCACACATGGTTTTTGCTTAGTGAGTGTTTTATAGCCATTCTGCATGCAAGCTAAAATAACTTTATAGCTTTTGTATGTAGTTATTGAGAAAATGAAGAAGAGGACTGACATGCAGGTATGACAACATTCAAGAGTTTTAGAAGAGGAAAGATCAGCTCAGCGAGCGTATTTGCGTGATCTTGGTTCTTTGTCTGCATTTTCATAGGCATAGTGTCGATTAAAAATGTCTCTGGTTGTGTTTGGATAGGACCACGTTGCCTTAAAGTCATGTGACCCAATGCACCCTCCTCCAGTGTCAATTCTGTAATGAAAAGTGATCAGTCAAATCATTGATTTCACAAACTGTAATCAACACCAGGAAAACGAAAGAGAAAATTTAATTCTGATGAGAGGATAATCGACCGGGATATCCTGGGCCTCCAAGGGGATTGCATCATCACAGTGTGCCTTCTGTGATGATGTTATCAGGGACAGCTGCATGGGGTGGAGCCAGCATTGAGGCTCTCAGGGAGCCAAGGGGCAGCCAGTTGCCAGCATATCCCCCTCCACCTGCTTTGCATGTGCAGTTTTCCTCTAAATCCCTCAAAGGGATTCCCTGAGTCCTCTTCTATGTCTGCTGGTCCCTATGTCTTTGAAGTCGTGATCCTGTGTGTTTTCACGGGACTGAAGTTTTTATCCTATGGTCAGTACATGTCATGTGTTTGATCCAAAAGTTTGTTTGAAGTTTTACACTGAATTCTTTATGTAAGTCACAGAATAAATATATTAGATCCATATAAACCAAATCGCTCATTAACAACCAAGGATGATCCAAACCACTCGCTCCTGAAATCTATTCACAAATCAGAATTTTACAGACTAGTCAAGTCTACAGTTTATGAAAACAGACATCAGCGTCAGTTGTTGGCAGTAGCTTGTGTGCTAATTTAATTAAAAACCCTTGAAGAAGAAGAAGCCCAGCCTAGCTTAATGCCGTCAATTAGGGGTTTCGCTGCCATATGACTAAAATCCCACACCCCATTTGTGTGATTCATACAGGAAAATATGTCTCTTTGTCTTAGAGGTCAACCAACTCTTTGGAGATGTTGGCGTTGGGTCAGGAAACAGTAGTTGAGGGTGTAGGAGTGGGAACACAGGCAGTAAGGCTTGTTGTTATTCTACTAGATAAGCCATAGCATGAGGTCATTTTGAACACGAACTGCATTTTCATCTCAGCTTATGGCAGCTGGTCTGAAGAGGAATAACTCTTGGAGCATCAGAGGACATTTTCAGAAGTTGTCTTTAATCAAAAGAAAATATTTCACGATTATTATGTAAAAAAAAACCTTTTTGTTGGTCTTTGTTGGTATATGGTGCCTGTGCTGGATGTGAACAGGTTAGAATGAGGGGTGAAATAATACTGGCAATGAATCAGTCTCATCAGAGGTTTTTTATGTCTTTTTAAAGGTGCACTGTGTAGAGCGGTGTGTAATAAGCCCTGAGATAGAAATCACTTTCATCTTGGTGTACGTATACTTGAGTTTTGACATTGAGATCAGTGTAGAAGACACTGCCAAAGCACAGAAATCTGATCTGTGGGATAATGTTGGCTTGCAGTGGAGACTGGGCCTCTAGTTTTCTGCATCGCCTAATGGAAGGAAATGTCAAAAAGAGAGTGCGAAGAAGTGTTTAAGTGCAGCAGTAGAGTGGTTGTCCATGTTAGGCTAAACAAAAAAAGCCTTAGTCATCTATCTCATCTCTTGGCCATGCTTTTCTGCAGCAGTTACTTTTCATTTACATGTGTTGTTTCCTTCACTGGTTAGGATGTAACAGTGATAAATGTGACTGAGGGCAGAATAAACATAAGGTTGTCTCTTGAACCTGACCGATATGTCAACAGGAGCCGATATATTGACAGTGGCTGATATATCGGCAGATATTAGCTATTTGCTGATATATTTGTATCAGCATTTATTATAACCAATAAATGAAAATTTTTAAAAGTAAAGAAGAGATGTGAGAAACACCCTTCATCCATGTTATTAGTATTGATTTTGCATAGTGTGTCCACCAGAGGGCACTCTGCAACTTCCCAGTTTGAAATGTGGCAAACAGCAACAACCAGCTGAATCGAGAAGAGCTGGGCAGAGCATAAATGCGTATTCTATGACGTAACAAAACAAGATTATTTTTAAACTGCATTGTCATATTATCTTAATATGGACTCATAAATAACTACACATAACAAATGATAGGTGAATCTGTTCATGTTTCAAGTGCCGATATGTCAGATTTTTAAATCACCAAATATCGGTATTTGGTATTGGTTTTAAAAAGAAAAAGACACATGAATGCAGAAAGCCAGGTTGCCATGTAATATTTCACCAGTCTTTCAGTCGCCGCACTGGGAATATTTAAAGGTCTATGATGATACAAAATTCTGGATCCAAATTTCACCTTTTGAATAATCATTCTCTCAGATCTGATTCCTCCATCATTGAAAAATTACACTAGTCAGGATACACTCAGACCTTCTGTCTCCTTTGTACAACAAAGCAGTCTCCAGAACAAAAACATATGAATTACTCATTCAATAGCCTCCCAGACGTCTTCATCAAAAAAAGAAAAAAAAGCACATGGTCTTATGCCACTCAAGCAATTTAATTAGGTGAAACTGGCTGAATCGCCACACTGTCATTCATCCATGTCACTTCTCAGTAATCCAATAATGCCATGAACTTTATTAATCTTTTCTTTTCTTTCTTTAATTAAGGCCTCATGCTCACATTTATTTCTGAAGCATCTTGCATGAACCCACAATAGTGACGGCAGATGCATGTCTTGTTTTTTGAGTGGCAAGAGGAACCTCAGTCATCTGTACAAATCTTAATCTAACCATTCATGTAGTTTGTCTCCAACAGAGCTCACCATGGAGACTAAAATGCTTTTTGGCTCAGGTTGAGAGATCTATGTACGTGTGTGAATATGTATGAGTCATTATTATTGTTTTACCATTTCATAATGAAATGGAAAAAGCATGTGTGTGAGATTGGGAAAGGGAAGAGTCCTGCACAATGCCTGGGCATGATCTATGTAATCCTTTCTCATCTGTATTTTTTTTTTCTACATCGCTTTAAGTTATCTTAAAATTATCCAAGTTTGTTTAATAAATGTTGTGAATTTTTACATCATATGCTCCTCCAGCAGTGTTCCTCTACAAGCCTGGCTCTTTGATAGAGAATAATATTACATTTTGATTAGTCCCCAATGTTACCACAGCAATATTGCAATGTAGAGTCTCATCAAATGTGTCCGGGCTGGAATGGAACAAATATTACATTTCCTGTTTTTAATTTTGAGTAAAAAGTTGAACTGGGACATTGGCAGCCCAGTAGAGGATATTAAAATGTGTTTGACTTTTTTTCTTGTGGAAAAAGATTTCGAGAAAATTGGGCAGGAAGTATGCGGCTTTCCCTGAAACCTAATGTTTCCTCTGGGAATTGAAGCATTGTTACGCTGTTTGTCAACTTTGTGGACTACATTCCCACTGAGTATTGTGTGTTTTCTGCAAAATGAGTTTAGTTTGAGGCACAAGTGAATCAATCTTTCTCAGATATTCATGTTCTCTGGCAGTATTTAACCTCTGCTGAACACTTTTTGGCATACCAACTGTATGTCAGTCTCTGTGCTTGTTTCCTATTGGCTGTTTTTTATATCAAGCATTGAGGCAAAGGTGATGTTGACAGTGAAGTGACCCTAGCAGGACATTAAGTGCTCCTGAACTATGCAAGAATATATAATGTATGACAAAAAGATCCTGGTATAAATCAGTCCTATTGAGTTATATTCCTTTATCATTTTTTCTGTTGCCCAGGTCAGAGTCAGGAATCTCCAAATTTACTCATCGCCTGTCCCTCAAAGAACGTCCAGCGAAGGCAGAGAAGACTTCATCGGACAGGCCTCCATCCTACAGGAGACGATCTCTTAGTGTGGACTGGTAAGATCATCTCGCGATCTCTGTAATCAAATGCATTCACTAAAAGGCAACAGTGGTGGTTATGTGCTTCTTTTTATTTTAACAATCCTTTCTGAAGTTATGAAAAATTACAGGATATGGTAGCAATAGACCTAAACACATATCACACTGTAAAGAGTATATGGGGAACTAAGATATTAACTGGTGTCATGGGTATGATTTTGAGTTAAAAATAACACTTTATAAAAGCGAGACAACTCTAGGAAGTCTGCAATGACATGTCTGTTTACAGAGTCAAGTCTCAGGTTGATGAGGACTGGGGGCTGGTATTTGGGGTGGGAGCAAAGGGTGAGCAAAGTAGTGATAGGGTCCTGTTCTGTCTCTGCGTCTGGGTTTCGTTGAGGAGCGCCAAGATGCTCCAGTGGCGCCGGCTCATCTTGCTCTTGTAAAGCTCCAGTCTTCAGGCACCCGATGAAAGGAGTTTGAAAGCTTTCCATTGCGAGGCTGCCTTCCAGTCCCCACCCATGGGAATCCTTCCCAGTCTCCCCTCTTGTTGCCTGGCTTACGCTCATTTATCTGCCCATTGATCCTGCCTTTCGTCCATCTGACATGCCTCCTGAGCTTCCTGCTATGTAGTCTTGGCTCTTCCTTTGTGCTTCCCTTACATTTGGGAGCACAGGCCTGGGTTTAAGAGGATCTTCAACTTCCTTTGCACTCAATTTTGTCAAGTGAGAAATACCCAGTCACAGCTCTAAACAGATTTTTTTTTTAGGTTTATGATTGCTGTGCAGGGACTACAGTAGCTATTCAGCAGAGTTACTTTGCATTTTGTGGAGTTACAGGTGTGTAGGTTTCTGAGGTCCTATTGAATTATGCGAGGGCCTGGTGTGAGGTCTTACGAGGTCTTTTGTTGGCCTTATGAGACCAACTGTGTGGTCTCGGACTAGCATTGCAATGTGTGGTCTGCCAGCAGAAATGTGGTGTTAAGTGAATGAGTGTTAGAGTCTATGTGCAATGTGAGGTCTTTTACTTTAACAACTCCATGTTTTTCTTCCATGCTGCTCGAGAAGGGACCTGGCCTTTAAAGTTCAGGCCCTGATTGATGTGGTCTGGTTTTAATGAAACTCAGTGGGTAGATTGGACATGCTCATTTACAAGAGGGATGGGGGGGCTTGACTACAGCTGGATTTTGACTTTTTGCAGGCCGTGCCACTGTTACAGGAGTGTGACTGGCCTTTTGTGACATCATAAATAAGGGACCCCAGGGGGAGAGATTCAAGGTTGAGGACTGAGTCATTCTACTGGGAGGTGAAACAAGGTTGGTCCAACTTTGACAGGGCCAAAAAAGCTTCTCTGGAATGCAAAGTCATCAACACACTCAGAAGGAAAACACGTGTGTCAGTCTGTTGCATATTTGAAATTGTTCAACACTTCAACGCTTCCTGTAGTCTAAACAATCTGTCTTGCTTTAATCAATGTTAATGAGAACTTTTCAGGAACAAATGTCATCACAGAAATATTTACGATTAAGCGGTATACTTGTTAAGTATACAATGTTATGTGGTTTTATGCCATGTTGCCGAGCTGAGTTTGCAGTGATGAGTTGCAATTACTCATGAAAGTTCTTACATATAGAGCACTGTGCAAAAGTCTTGAGTCATTTCCTTATATTTTGCTTCCAAGGAGCCAGACTTGTAATTTTTAAAGTGGTCTTGAGCATCCGGCACCTAACTCCAGAGAACCAGTGCTGTGCCTACACATAACAGAAAACAAAACATACCTCGCCATGGTATACAGTGTGTCCTTAAAATATTTGCGTAAACCGGACAAGTGAATGACAAAAAAAGTAGTGGCAGGCCTAAAAAATTATCTACAAAAGATGAACAGTATCTAAAAGACATGTCCTTAAGAAATAGGCCAATGGTGTTGGGGATCTTGTCAAAATTGTTGGAATTATGAACACAGACATCAGATTTTGATTCGCCATGCCATACCATCTGGAAAGCATCTGATTGGACACAGCCTAATTTTTCAGCATGGCAATGTTCCCAAACACACTGCTAATGCAGTAAAAGCATACCTGTATAGAAAAACACGCAATGGAACACTATCAGTCATGGATTGGCCTCCCCAGTGCCTGGATCTCAACATTATTGAAGCAGTGTGGGATCAGCTTGACAAAGAACGGAACAGAAAGCAGCCACTATCCAAAGAAGAGCTTTGAATTCTTCTTGGATTCTTCAAGAATCCTGGAGAACTATTCCTGAAGGCTGCTTAAGGAAATTACAAGAAAGCTGCCCAAGAGAGTTCAGGCTGTGTTGAAAAATAAAGTTGATCATACCAAATATCAACTTTCAAGCTGTTTTAGCTTTATATACTGTATTCCCATGACTGTTTGCACATGTTTCAATACATTGCTGCACCTATTTTTCCACTTTCCAAGCAAAATATAAAGGAGTAAGGGAGGATGCTAGGGATAGGGTGAGATGGAGGTGTATGATCCGCTCTGGTGACCCCTAAAAGAACCAGAAGCGGGAGGAGGGATGGTTCAAGACTTTTGCACAGTATTATATAATTTTCAGACAGTAAGGTGTATTGTATGTATTATATGCTGAGAAATTCCAGTAGAGATCAGTGATCTAAATATGTAATTGTTTTCCAGTGTTCCAAGATTTAATAATGAGAGAAGAATCTTCTTTGTTCTTAGCCAGAAACAATAAAACTGTTAGAAAAAGCACTGGAATGCAGGCCCCTGTAATGTTCTTAAATTAAGGTTTCATTATGTGTATCTGCTCATTGCTTTCACTCTTTAAAATAAAACTTGTAACTATAAAGTGAAACAAAGGTTATATAAAATACAAAGCTGGAAAGCAACCAGCATCTCTCTGCAGTAAGGCTGACTGAGGTGGCTTTACACTTTATTGTCTTATTTAGTGGACCATTGCCATTTATGTCAATTCACGTCAGATATCCAAACAAATAGCGACTATTAAGGGAGCTCTGAGCCAAGGCAGCCAATATACAAGCTTGAAACGGGAGCCGTTTTGTAGCTTGAAGTCTGTAAAGCCTGGCAGAACCTTGGGAAAATGCAACGGTAAAAGATAATGGCATTGTTATTGTTATTGGTAATCATAGTAAATGGGCTCTGGGGATGTGGGTGGAGAAAATAGTGGAAGGAGGGTGGAAAGTAAGGGTTTTAAGAAGTGTTAAAGGGAAAATAGGAAGGTACTAGTTGCTACAACTTACAATTTCCAAACAAATTGATTTGACATTAGTTTTTTTTTTTTCTTCTCCCAGGAAGCCAACACTGTGAACACAATGCAGGGTTCTAACCAGCAGTTGATCGCCTGGCACTGCTCCTTGCTGAGGTGCTGTCGCGCCAGGCTGAGAATTTGAGCCATTAGCTAACAGAACGGATCGCCATCGTAACAGCTAGCTAGCGACCATTAGCAAGCGGTTGTTCGGTGTTCAGTCGGTAGTGAGACAGGACCTACCCCACCCCCCTGGTCATACGTTCAGTACGGAGAGGAGACCCCCCCCCCACCTATCTGCAAGTAATGTCTGTGAGACACAAGCTCAGGCTTCAGAGCTCTCTAAATGCATGATTTCAGACATTTTTTTCTACCTTTGTTTGTGTGTAGTGTCAGTGAGAGGGGATATCCTGATTAGCACTGGTGTGCATGTATGTTGTCTTGTTTTTTGTGCAACACTAGGCCAGCAAGTAAGTCTTTATTTCTGTATTCTCTCATGGTGACAGACAGGCAGTTCTAGCCCCTCACCAAAACCCTTGAGTGCAATAGAGAATCAGCCATGTCTATCAGCCAAGCAGTTTTTGTTCTCAAAACATTTCCCCTGCAGCACTCGTGGAGAGGAAACTCTATACATAAGTACTTAAACATTCGCGTTTACAAATTAAAGTTGGAAATGGAAGGAGTGCAGATGGTGCGACACCAGAAAGTGTTTGATTGTCTTGTGTTTTTAGTAAGTGTGCGCTAGAAGGCCTAAATTCTCTCATTCCCCTGAAGGCCCTCTGCGCTGCCTGGTGCCACCGTGTCTTCAGGAATAACTCCAAGCTGACAGCACTCTAAAGATGACGTCTTAGCTTTGATATTAGAGAGAAATCGGCCTGCCCTATCCCTCTGTCAGTGTATTAACACAAATATCTCCTTGGTATTCATGCTCACACACATACATGAGCAACCACATATTGTAATACTTAGCACTGTGTTGGGTGCGTAGGGGTGAATGGGAGCTACCAAGTGCTAATCCTTATGAAATGTGTACAAAGGGAATAAAAAAAAAAGAGAACTAAGAAATCACCAAAGTCTTAGTGGTAAAAGAAGGACAATGCTCAGGGGGCCCGGGTGTAAAGTGGTTTTGGACAGTGTGCCACTCACCACATTTGGTTCTAATTTGATTTATTATTCCCTGCTTTTTCTTTTTCATTCTCTCTTTAAAATGTTCTCCTTTCTTCTGCGGCCGAGAGCTGTCAGTTCAAACGAAACAGACTAATGAGGAGGTTATAAATGCCTGTGATTTTTCTCTTTAGAAATTTTGATCAGAACATGTTAAAGATCTGTTAAAAATCACTGCTGAGTGGGGTGGACTCCAGCTTCTGTTGAAATGTAGGACACTTTATTTCTACTCTGAGACTGCATTAAATTGTTTAAAACACTGAAAAGGTTTCACTGCATAGGTATAGTTGAAACTGTTATACAACCTAGAGTCCTGTGAAAAAGCTAAGTACACACTTAAGCTGTGTCCCACAAAGCGATTCGCAGCAGAGTGGCAACCAGAAACCATAGAAAGTGAGAAACATTCAGCAACATCAAGCAACTACAGGCAAAATAAGCACGGGCGACACAAAGTGGGTGGGACTCGAGATAAACTTTTCTCAACTTCTAGACAAGCGATTAGAGTGACTGTCAATGAAAGCGCAGGATACTGTTGATTGACATGTGACCTGATAGTGAATACATTAGAGGGTTATCTAGGCAACCAGAGTCTGGAACGTCCACAAGCCACCAACCGTCAGCATTAAGTGATGCTTTACACATCTTTACTCTTTCTATAGGTATTAAGAGGGTTAGCAGCAGCCAGATGCTGATAATCAAATGCACTATGATTAACTGATCATCAGCAAGTCAGCACCTCTATAAAAGCAGAGGTTTTGGCAGTTTGCTGGTCTGGAGCACTCAGGTCTGTGTTAACACAATGCCAAGGAAAAAAATACATAAGCAGTGATTTTAGAGGAGCAATTATTGCTGTCTATCTGTCTGGGAAGAGCTGTAAGGCCATTTCCAAAATATTTGAAGTCAATCTCTTCTACAGTGAGTAAAATTGTTTGCAAGTGGAAAATATTCAAGATAGTTGCCAATCTTCCTAGGAATGGACATCCCAGCCAATACACCCCAAGGTCAGACCATCCAAAGTACAATTAGAATAAGACTGAACAAGTGTGGCTTGTTAGGAAAGGTTGTAAGGAGAAGGTCTCTTCTCTCTAAAAAGAACATGGTGTTTGCAAAGTTGTAACTGAGAAAACCACAAGACTTCTGGAGCAATGACTTTTAAACAGATGAGCCCAAAGTGGAGATGTTTGGCCATAATGCACAATCCCACATGTGGTGACACACAGCATATCAGCACAAACACCTCATACCAACTGTCAAGCATGGTGATGGAGGGGTGATGATTTTGGGCTTGTTTTGAAGCCACAGGACGTGAGCACCCTGCAGTTATTGAGTTGACCATGAACTCCTCTGAATACCAAAATATTCAAGAGTCAAACGTGAGGCCATCTGTCCGACAGCTGAAGCTTGGCTGGAATTGGGTCATGCAACAGGACAATGATCCCAAGCACAGCAGCAAATCTACAAGAGAATGACTGAAAAAGGAAATAATCAAGCTGTTGAAATGGCCCAGCCAAAATCCAGACATCAACCTGACTGAAATGTTACTGCAGGATGAAATAAAATAATGTGATAAAGATAAGTGGGTCAGAATTCCTCCACAACAATGTGACTGATAAAGTCATCCAAAAAAACCCAAAACAATAAAACTTAAAGTTTTGCTGCTAAGTTGATCTACCAGCTACAGAATCTGGGGTGTACTTAATTTTCACAGGACTGTAGATGCAACATAAGAAATTCTATTTATGGTATTTTCTTTCCTTTTTAATTGTCCTCTCTCTGTCCCCTCATCTCCAACCAGTTGCGGCAGATAGCTGCCCCTCCCTGACTTTGGTTCTACCAGAGGTTTGTTCCTGTTAAAAGGACGTTTTTCTTTCCCACTCTCACCAAGTACATGCTCATTGTGTGTTCGTCTGGATTTTCTCTGTACTATTGTAGAGTCTTAACCTTACAAAATAAAGCGCCTGGACTTTTTGTGATTTGGTGCTATATAAAATTTAAATAAATTTGAATTGAATTAAATGTAACACTAAAGGCATGCAGGACTGTTTGCACCGTCTGAAATAAAATCCTTCAGTAAGGGTGAACAAGTCTGTTGAAAAAAAGGTGAGCGACTTTTGTACACTATTTTTAATGCTTCCAACAAAAAGTAAAAAGTTGCTTCAGCCTGACACTTTTGGCCCAGGTTTCATTTTTTATTGACAAACTCTTGAGGATAAGGGAAACAATTTCCTCTCAATATTGATCTGCAATATTCATTTGTTGAGGTTGAGTTGTTGGCAGGATGAGACTACAGATTCCAGTCCACATGTGGGTGCAGAATTTCTGCTAACCTCTGCTTTTGGATAAGTCCCGAGTTTCTTACACATTCACGCTCGCGCGTAAACACGTACCCACACTCGCACACTTGCACAAGCACAAAAACGTTGCATATGAAAGGCAGACATTAACTGATGCGCATGTTTGCAAAATGTGCTCGCACAGATTAACAATGCTGTGTCAAATGCATATAAACTATATATGTCTGTGCATGCACATGCACCCGCAGAACACTCATACACAATCTTGACTCTGGATGCTGTGGGCTGCGCTAAGGGAGATTTATGAGGCTGGCTCCCTCTTGTCCTGTGTGTCTCTGACTTGATACTTTGGTTTCCACTCCAAACCTCAACTCAGCACACAGACATAGAGAGACTGGAGTAGGGATGGAGTGTAATGGGAAGGAGGGAGGGAAGCAGACTTAAACAGAGAAGTCGGGAAAGTCAGAGAAGCCTGAAATAGGTAAGAAGAGAAGGAGAGAGAAGAAAACTGGAGCGAGGTTGACTGATTGAGACTGAAGTAGATGAAAAGACAGATTGAAAAGATGATGGAAAGAGACAGCAAGAGAGAGTGGTGAAAAGATCTCAAAACTGGACGGAGCGCTTGGAAGGATAGGAAAGAGGGGGAAGTTACAAGAGCATGGGAGAAATGTGTAGTATTGGTGTGTTTGTTTCTGCTTGTGTATACGTGTGCAAAGAGTTCGAGCAAAATCATGCATGGCTAATAAAATGATTAAATCAGCCAAGGCTTGAGGAACTATACCCCCTAATTTAAAGTCATCTTGAAAAGCAATTTCCAATTTGAGCAACAGAAGCACTCTAAAAAAAAAATCAGTAAAGAGTTGAATTTGCTTATGAATCACTGGATCAGTTCTTGTTGTTGTTTTTGTTTTTTCTCCTTTTCACTTTCACAGCGCTCACTCAATTAGCTGTGGCCACATTTATCTCACACTATCAGATTTTGTCACACATTCGGTTAAACAATCACCATTGTTACAATTTAAAAATGTCCCTGTTAGGAGATGCTTTCAGCTGCCCTGTCAGTGGCCCACCTGCACTCGTGCACTGCTGATTTTATCAGAGAAGCTCCAGAATGTGTTGCTTTTGGGGTCTCATTTGATCAGAAGTTCATATGAAGGCTCAGAGTTCTTCAGTGTGAATGGTGTGGCTCATGGCAGCTTTTCCCTCACAGTCGAATAAATGAATCTCACAAGTAACCAAAGAAAACCGTTCTTCTGTTTGTCGTTGTGATATTCACTGTCCTCAACAGTCAGGCATCAGATCTGTTTAAACTGAGTGGTATATTCCTGGGGACCCACTAGTGGAGGGGTGACTTCAGCGTTTTTTGGATGAGTGAGTTTCATGTTTTGGCATACAGAGAAGTTTTGGGTTTTTTGTGTGTTTGCTTGTTTTTTTTTTTTTGCTTAGCAGTTTTTCCTCTAGTTTAAATACTCTCTCTGCTCTGCATGGAGGGGAAATGGGTTAGCTACACACACACAAACACACACACAGGTGTGGTGAAACAAAGGGGAGGGAAACTATCAAGACTGTATATTACAGGAAATTACACTAAGTGCTCTCACATTTGAAATGAAAACTGTATTTTTGTTTATTTGATTCTACTTTTGGTTGCTTGGATTTACATCCCTCACTCATTTTTGAGCACCTCTGAGGTTTACGCTGCCGCCCTCAACCATCTAAAGTGTTATCAAACCAGTACAAGAGCAATGAACAAACACTTAAAACATAAGCATCCTGCAGCAACAGAAAGACAGCACCATCCTATTAACTCAGTCTATCAGATTATCACCACTCCCATATGAATAAACCTTTTTAAAACTGCTGACATTAGGGGTAATTGTAACATTAAACCATTCATCTTCTAACATTGTTATTTGCTTTAACCTGATGTTAGTCTGTAAACCATTTCACTATGTCACCATTTGCATCATGCAAAATTACATTTGCTGTTGATGATCTTAACTGCGTATTATTGAAGTGAAATTTGAAATTTGAAGTCAAACACTTAAAGCACCAATAAATGCTCATTGTCCAGTTATGGGAAAGGATTACAGAGACATTTAAGGATTAAGTTAATCTCTGTTACGGCAGTCCTTTTGAATTTAAGGTCCAGCATTTTTCTGATCATGTGTCACAGCACTGTTGCAGGGACTGGATGATGAAATAGATAACCGACCAGTAACCGATTTATTAATAAAGTAATAAAAAATATTAAAAACACAA
Organism: Andinoacara biseriatus; assembly: GCA_015108635.1. Classification (NCBI taxonomy): domain Eukaryota; kingdom Metazoa; phylum Chordata; class Actinopteri; order Cichliformes; family Cichlidae; genus Andinoacara; species Andinoacara biseriatus. The sequence goes on along the minus strand of VUQJ01008978.1, from coordinate 9,030 downwards.
CTCATCTAAATAAGCATGCATCCTGATCAGTCTCAATTATGCGGGTATTTCTCATGATATAAGGAAAATTGCAAATAGCTAGTTTTGACCTCTGAACTCGTTTTATGAATGAGACATCTTTCATGTACACTGCATAGTATAACAATTGAATTCATTTTAGCATATACATGTGATTTGTCACAGTGTATACATACACACATGCACACACACACACACACACACACACACACACACAATGATGTCATATGGGTTTATCAGCCTTTCCATTCTCTCTGTCGTTCATCTGTCCGTCCGATGTGGACCGTGTACATGTCTGTGAGACTGCATGTTATCACTGTTACAAAGCATCTATTGCAGTAAGAAGAATAGCCTCCCCACCCATCCAACCACCTCCCTCCATCCCTATCCCAGATAAATAGCCGTGGGACTTTAAACATGGCGCCCGGCCGGCGTGTGACTGAGAGAATGAGCCAACTGGTGGCTTCAGTGGCCGAGGGTCGCCCCCCACCCCACTCCTCTCTCTGGCTGGGTGGGTGGCATATGGTGACCCAGGCAGGGACCCCATTGGTGTCTCTCACACACAGAGAGACACACATACATACTGAGAGACATACAGAAGGCCTGGAGCCACCCAGGCTGGACCCACGATCGCCATGGGAGACACAGTGTCACCAAGCCTCTAAGAGAGGAGGGGTTTTGCGTATGTTTGTGTGCGGGTGATCCCACCTTAGAAGTAACCCCCTCCCTCCTGAGAACGTCAAGCCACTGCCCGCCACGTCACATCCCCATGGTGACTCCGCTGTTGTCTCCGCTCATCAAAATTAGAGAGATTTACCTCTGCGTGCACACACACAACACATGCACACACACAGAGCCAACAGGTGGCAGGCCTTGCTCGGCACAGCAGACCCACTTCAGAGGTTAAACATACAGCGGACCGCCTACCCCTTCTCTGCCATTCTCCCAAGAGAGGGGAAGAGAAAGTGAGTAAAAGACAGAAATGAGAAAAAAAAGAGGTGTCAAGAAAAACGAAGCATGGTTTTGTAGATACCTGGTGTCCGCATTTCTTTAATAAATGTGCACACGATTAAACGTGAGTTAAACATGACGTGAAAGCAAGATACTGAAATTGTTTTTCTCTTCGGTTATTTTTTGACTGTTACATCAGACATGTATCAGTCAGCGGCACAGGCGTGAGCTTATCGCACTCAAGTTTCCCGGATTTTGTCTCACATACAGGGTAGGTCACAAGAATATAGCCTGACTCACTCAGAGCTAACAATAACAAATAAATACCAATTTACAGGAAGAGAGATATACCACCCCGGCACACGGAGCTTATCAGAAAGGGAAAGCTGAAGCTGTAGTGGAAAAATCTTTCCAGACTCTGTCCAGAATTACTTTGCCTGTCTGCAGCCTTTTATTAAACACAGTAATATTTTCTCTGCACTTATGAAGCTGTTTGTCCCCCAAATACCATCACTATACTTACAGGCCAGTCAATCTCTTGTTTTGAATGTATATCAGGAATGATATTCCATTCACACGTGACTCAGAGTTATTGCAAAAAAAAAGGTTTGGTTTTTTTTTTGAAATGGATGCACACACCTGATACATCCCTTAGTGCATTTTCATGCACAGACTCTGACCCAAAAGAGCAGTAAGACTTGTTCTGATTGCCTCTGTAAAATCATGCGGTATGCACGAGGGGCTGCATGTGGCTGAGTGTTGCCGTGGCCTCATGTTGCCTATAAGCTGATAAGAGCCAAGGCAATTCTAGCAATACTGCCCCTCGTCCTCCCGATCCACCCACCCAACCTTCTCTCTTCCCACCCAACCCCACTTTCTCTCTCTCTCTCTCTCCCTCTAGCAGCCTGGCTGCTTCCAGCCTGTCTGGTGCCAAGACTCAGATTTCAGAATTTCCTTCTACAAGCCACATTTAGAGCAGCCAGCGTACTCTGTGTATGTGTGTCTTTGCGCGTGTGAGTGAGTGCGTGAGTTTGTGTGACTTTCTCCTTTCGCCGTCTACCTCTCTGATTTCCCCCGCCACCCTGTTTTCACCGAGCGCTGTCCCCCTGCTGCTCTTTGCCTTTTCTGCATCTTTCTGTCCGTCCATCTACCTCCAGTTATTTTGTGGAGACGGTCACATTCAAGTAATATGAGTATTTATTTGCAGTAGTAAATTCAGTCAGAAATACACTGACAAGCAGCAGCCACAGGAGGAGTTGACTAGCCATAGTGGGGAGTATGAGGGAGTGACATTAGAGACTGAATATGAAAACACTGGGATTGGATGGAACGCGTTGGAGTGGGAAAAGGGGTGAAGTGGGAGGTGGTGTCGAGGGAGATAGAGAGGGATGATTTTAAGAAAGAAAGGAAAACAAAAGAAAAGTAATGATGGCTTCTTGGGTACTGTGCCTGCTCTCGTTTAAAGACAACCCTTTTGCACAGCTCTGGACTTTAAAGAAATGGCGTACTTGTCCATATTTATTTAGAATGTTCTCTTTGCTTCACTTTACATTACTGTAATTATGTTGTATGCACCTTGCTGTCAATAGATCTTCCTTTGCGCTGCTGTAGCTAATTTGAGCAGCACTCCCTGTAATGTCCTTTTCTGGCACGTATGCACAAACATGCATTCTTTGCAATAGCACCACCACCACCACATGCGTATATGTGTGTGTGTGTGTGTGTGTGTGTGTGTGTGTGTGTTAGATATTTTCCACTGTTTATAGTTTATCTTGACATTATCTGTGTTTATAGAAATATAAAGCACTTGCCAGCAACATTTTTCTCCTTGCATCCTCATTCCTATTTGTCTTAACTATTCGTACGTTACCTCGTTATAAACATCCGAGCAACTGTTTTGAATTTTTCTATGAGTTACTTGTGTGGCTAATGGCAAACGCGTGTTACCATATGACAAGAAGAGGAGGCAAACTAATTGTGTGTGAAAGACGGGGAAACAAAGGGAGAGAGCGGAACAGCGAAAAATGTGTCAGAATCAAAGCTGGTGATGGTGAGAAAGAGGAACGTGTTTTCATTCCCAAGCCTGACAAAACTGAACCACCAGAACAAGAACAGCTGTTGTGGCTGTGGATGGATTTATTGCTAGAGAATATATTATTATTATTGACATGATGGGTGAATCCATCAGTTTGGATGGGTTCACTGAAGTTGCTGTTTATCCACGCTGCTACCAGGTTCTCTCACATGACTGTGTGCACACCACTGCTGCTATTTGCATGCTTGTGGTTGGGCTTTTAGCTGGCTCAGAAAATCCCAAATGCTTTAACCAACAATTATTTACCATTTCTTTAAGTAATAGGTTTCCCTATCTTGACTTTCAGTCAAACAGTGAAGTAAATGTCTAGACTCTGTCTGCGTGTTTTTGTGAACTTTTTGTTTACATCTGACTCACTGACTGGAGGCCTGAGCTGTTTTTGATATGGTTTGATAAAACGGATGCTGCATGTATGTGTGTTTGCAAGTTGGGGGTGTTAATTTTTTCTTTTTTTTTTTCTTTTTTTTTTTTAGGTTTTTTAAAGTCTT
>VUQJ01008974.1:21429-34617 GCA_015108635.1 Andinoacara biseriatus | reverse complement strand
TTTTAGCAAACTAAGGCAAACTTATAGGATTACAGTACCAGTTGGGAGTTTGGACATGAATGGATGAGTGTGTCCAAACTTTTGACACACTTTTGTACAAATGTGATTTTCACATATGAATTTTTAACGAAAGATGTTCCTGCTCTGTGTATCCAGCATGGATGCACCATAAAGACATCAAAGTAAGCCAGCTGCTGTTTGGGTGAACAACTCTTGTTGCCAAAGCTTTTAGAGTAGCCCCATATGTCTTTTGTTGATTAGCTCAGTGGGGGCCAACCCGTGCTTGTGTGGTTAGGTGGCCCATGAGGCTCTTCCAGGACCCAGTTGTTCTGAGAATTTTCTCTCTGTAAACCTAGTGAAGCGTTGCTACAGCCACATCTCCAGCTGCCATCTCAATTGTCAGCTGTAGGAGGAAGAGCATGACACTAAGACTTAAAGTCTCTCTGAGAAAACACCAACACTACAGTGGGATTTTCTACTCAGACAGATTCCCTGCACTAAATTTAACCATCTGTGTTCGCGGCTTTACTACATATTTACACAATTTTTTTTGTTATCCACCCAAATCTACACCCACGTTGGATATGTTCTCAAGATGTAAAATACATTTACATTTAAGGTCTGCTGTACAGTAAAAGTGGATGACTAATTTTGTCAGCAAAAATATGTCAGAAACATTTCTGCACAAGCCTGTGTGCGGCACAACTGTGCATGAGCTACTTCTTCCCCTGGGCTGTTCCCTTTATAGAATTCATGAGTGTGCGTACATTTCACACTAGTCTGCTTATAAAACAGAGATATTCATCACAGTCCGCTAAATGGGATATTTGATTTATAAACTTTTAAAGTTTGAATCGATTTAATTTTAACAGTGGCAACATCTAATTTTTTGTTTAGTAGGATCTTGATGATTTAATACTTAAAAAGCAAACGTTCTTTTTTTGTGAAACTGGTGACATGCCTTTTCCCACTTTCTGCACTAATGTATTGACTACTGGTAGACATAAATGTATGTGAAAACACAAAAAAGCTCAGTGCTAAATGGCACCAAAAAGGTCTTATCTGTGAAATGAGTTTAAATACTCTGTGATGTGTGCTTGACTTTGATCTAACAAATTCTGGGCTTTTAGTCCAGTCCTAGAATGAATCACCCGGAGATTTATTTCAGGTAATCCAGCTGCAGAGTGTGCTGATAATGCCAGAGAGCCAGACTGTTTTGATTTGAAAGGGATCAGCACCTCTGACAAAATGTATAACAGAATTAATGTGACAAGGACGGGACACAATTTTTTTTTTTTGGAAAGTTGTGTAGCTGCCACGTTGTCTTTGATCAAACTGAGGTCAATGAAGGGCTTTGGAACAGCTCCATTTTAATGTAGTAGTGCTGACGTGTTAATGCTGATGGGTTAGGCTCACTGAAGACTAACTTTTTCTGATCTGAACCACTGGTCATCTGGGTCAAATATAGATGATTTTTGGAAACTGAAGGCAGTGAGATCCTTTCTTTGATTTTTAATAATGAGTGCTTACTTCCTGCTTTCATCAGCAAAAGTCAATCACAAGTGTATTCTCTTACGTGTTTCAGGCTGACATACGAATTAGGGCAATTCCTTGTGGGAGACATGTGATCAAAAGAAAAAATGCCCTTTGAAAAGGACTCATTTGCAAGACAAAAAGGGCTAGGTCAGTCACTGACACACAAATAAAGAACATGTGATGCTAGCCCAAAAATGGAACCATCCTGACAATGTTAAAAAGCAACCCAAAAACCCACAAACAGCTCCAGACAAATTTAAATAAATATAAAAATAATGTTATGAAATAATATATTCAGTTATAGAGCATCTTTTTACAACAGTCTTCTTGGGGGTCTTTTTATTGTAAGGTAAAAGTTTAAAATACCAAATAAAGAACCAAACATTAAGAGAATAAGAATTTCTGGAACCAAAAGGCAGGACATACACAGACTGGCAGTGACTCGAAACAGGCTTTTACTGTGAATACTTAAGTAGCTGGATGTGGATGAGATGGTTCTTTAGAGAAGGACTGTGAAGGTAGAGAGGCAGACGGAGGACTGATGCCAGCAGCAGAGAGTGCGTGTTGTGTGGCAGCCTGCATAATAGTGGGCATGCAGGTGACTGCCATCAGTCCTCTGCTGCCGGAGATGAACTGACGAGTCGAAGCTTGGGTGGGCAGGGACTAGTTTTGCAGTTCTAAACATGACAGAGCTCAATTAGTTCAGAGCAAAAGACATAAGCAGAGTACAAGACCTTAGCATAACTACTACAGCAGCAGTCGGAAAGCTCTAGCGGGCAATGACGGGAGACGAGGGCATACTGCAGAAAATTGAGAGGTTGAACCACAGGTGTGCACACTGATTGGAGTGGAGCCAGGCGAGTGGGAGATGGAAGGCATCACATATACCACTCACAAACACAGATGCAACACAGCAGAGATGGAAAATAAAACAAGAGACAAAAAAAGAAGAGGGGAGAAAAAAAGGACACATGGGGTGAAAGCAAATGGTACAGAGAGAGCATGACAAAATAATGGACTGCAATATATGACTTTCAGTAAGCAAGGGCAATAGTTATGTTAGTTAGATGGTTAGAGCTTGTGCATACTGGAGGATTAACCATTACAGAAACATAAAAATTATTTTGGTAATTACCAATACTGTTAAATTAAGACAGCTGTGGTATAAACCTTAAACCAGGTGGTGGTCTAATAAATTTGTTGAGCAAAATCACAAAGCACAGATGCAAACAATGCAACGAGGTGACTTATTCACTTGCATTCTTTGATGTGGAATCAAAGTGTAAAAGAGAAAGCTACTGATTTGAGACTTAAGTACGCACACGCATGCATCTTGCAGAGGCCCATAGTGGCCACAGTTTAATAAATATATTAAACTGGACCACCATTTGCCAAAGAATTATTTATTGGACTAATTGGCTAAAAAAAAAGTCATTCTTTTTTTTTTTTAATTCTCTTGACTTTCCTTGCTTGCACTCTTATGTAGATGTCTGTAATATGGCAGCTCTGCTCCAGTTCTTGCTGCCTGAATAAAATATCAAAGTGCAATGAGCTATGAGATTCACATGTTATTGTATGGCCTAGTTTATCCATCTACCCAGCTCATGAAATCAAATTTCATATGGCTTGAAGTAAAAGCTGCTGTAACTGGCTCAGGTGTATGGCTTTTATGTGCTGCTTTCACTCAGTTTTTGGATTTTTTCACCTTTCAACTTCACTCTATTTTGAAATCTATCCACATGAAAAAGCTTCAGTTTTAGTGACTATTTCTCAGAACAGCAGAAACAAGTGGGTAATTTTTGTAAATCTATAAAGAGCAGCTTGGTCTTTTGAGGAGGTGTGAAAGTCGAGTCAAGCTTTTTTCTTTTTTGTTTGAGTACCTCCCTTAGGAAACCAACCTCCTGGGATAAGAGGAGGTCAGAGCAATCACATACAACAAAAAGAAAGGCAGACTTGTGCAAACTTTAACTGAAATATTTGTGTTTGTTGTCAATCTCAGAGTTGGTATAGCACCGCCGACAGCACAACACATGGATAAAAGACACAGGTCAAGTTTAGAGGGGGTGAAGAGTCGCTGATTTGTTCTTCACATCAGGATTTTTTTTCCCCAGTTTCATTTTACAACCTCAATCAAGCTAAAACAATTTTAAGTGCTTTAAATCTTCCATCTGAACATTTATGCTTGAAGAACCAATCCACACAAAATTGGAAGCTCCTTTCCTCATTTGGAGCTTCCAATTTTCTAATCTTTGAATAGTCGCACGGTGTTTGTCTGCTTATTTTTGCCTCTGAGAAACACAAGAAAGTTGGCCGAGCGGCTTGCTGAAGAGGTGGACATTGTTGGCACAGAGTACGTCAGCTGGAAGTTGCACGTCTTCCATCTTCTTGTGCGTCTTTACCCCAGTGGAGTGTGGTCAGTGTTAAGTTGCTTACAGCACTGTTAGCACCTCACATGGTGGCCTCCTCCCAAACTCACAGAATGAGTCATTTAGAGATTTTTTTTTAACTGCTTGAGTGTAATACCCTATAAGGATAATGTGAAGAAAATAGCCTCATCATGCCCAATGCACAGATGGTTTGTCAGAAATGTGCTCTCCCTGCACCAGTGCTTTGAATTAGTCCTGCCTCAGTGGTGTAGCTCACAGGGAGAAATCCACAACCTGCTCCCCTCCCTCTGTTTCTTCGCCATCACTGCTTGTTTTGCAGACATAGTAGGATGTGTGGAAAGTAACTGGAAAGTACTTTGTGCTGCTGCTATAATAATAGCTTAGGCTATTTGAAGGTGTCACTTAATATGAATATTAAGGTGATGAGATTTTAAAATGTGTTTTTACACAGATTAAAAACAATGAATCAAAAGTGCCTGGAGGAATTTTAGCTGTTTAAATACTGAATGTATCCTGTTGATGTCATAATACTGACTTTCAGCTTAATTTTCCAAAAGCAACTGAGACACCTGTGATTACTGTCCTTTTGTTATAATCATGACACAATTTAAAAATATATATTCTATTAATTAATTTAATGTTCACAGTAGTTCCGTAAGGCAGATAGCAAGCTGCAGATAATGAGTGAAGTGGTTATGATGGCACTACACAGTGAAAGCATGGGATTTTTTAAAAGTATCTTGGCATTGTGCGTCATAACTGGGTCCTGGACACAAACCTGGTGATGCAGTATTTTTACTTACACCTTCCAGATTCTGTTATATATACTGTATTATCAGTCTGCAAAAATGTGTTGATCACGTTAATCAATGGCTCTAACTGAGCACTCAAAACAGTTTTTAGACTACAAGCACTCTTTTCTATGCCTTTTAAGCTACTTTCATGACCACTGGATACTGAGGGGGTAATATGAACCACTGACCCTTTGGTGGGAGATGGACACAACCACACTTGACATTTCTAATTCTTAGTTCAGTTTAATTCAATTCAATTCAATTTTATTTGTATAGCACCAAATCACAGCACTGAGTTACCTCAACGCGCTTTGTATTGTGGGTAAAGACCCTACAATAATAAAGAGAAAACCCAACAGTCAAAATGACCCCCTATGAGCAAGCACTTGGTGACAGTGGGAAGGAAAAACTCCCTTTTAACAGGAAGAAACCTCCAGCAGAAAGAGAGAGAGAGAGGACAAAAGACATGCTGTGGAAGACAGCTAGAGATTAATAATTACTAACGATTAAATGCAGAGTGAATTAAATACAGTACAGAGTAAAAAGAGGTGAATAAAAAGAAACAGTGCATTATGGGAACTCCTCCAGCAGCTTAGGCCTATAGCAGCATAACTAAGGGATGGTTCAGGGTCACCATTAGTTTAACCTGCTGTCACTTTCCTTTTCTCACTACAGAAATTATCTTTTTCATCTGTTTCATTCATATTGCATCCAAATGAATGTAATTTGTTGAACTAATGCTCCTCTTAGAAATCCTTATGTCTTCTCTGCTTGCAAAAACAACAAATTTACAAAAGAAACCCATCCAGGTTCTCCCATTTATTTGAATCAAACTTTAAACCCTGCAGATATGCGGGCCTAAACACGTGGGGACTTTATGAATGCCACATGGCACTTGATCAATAAACACACTGAGGCAGTTTTCAGACTTTGCATACTGTTTTCCAATATATCAAAACTGACTAATTCAGGGTATCTTATACCCCTGACTGCATTGTTTGTGATTTCACAGATTTCCCACTATGCCTGCACACGTAGATCCCTCTCCCATGACTGAGAATTAGGATTTTCCCTCATGACCAGTACAGAACATTTTGCAGTCACGATGTGTTGCCATCATTCAAGTGAAGCGCTTAGACCAAGCTCATTTTAAATCTTACATCGCCTTGTCTTGTATAGCTGCCACAAGCAGTTTTGTGCTTTCTGCTGTCAAACAGCAAAAATGTCACATTATATAACATTAAACTGAATGCAAAGGATATTACTCTGTTCCCGCCACTGCTGCATGAGTTGCTGTAGGCATTTTTGAGGTGGCTGTTTTCCTCACTTTCTGTTTTGTTGTTGACAAGAATGTTTGAATTAGGATGAGTTAATATGAACATTACAGTTTACACTTGGATATGATTCACCTAAACCAGTAATCCCCTGGGAAAAAGTAATATTCAGCTTTCTAAACATTCGGATGAATACATTTGTTTATTCATCTATGCTTGTATTGAGGAAAATATCAGAACCGTGTGGGGTCATTTAATAATGATGATAATAATAATAATAGTCAATACACAGTAAAACTGTTTTCTATGCATTTTGAAAACTGTATTATAACATGGCTTCTGATAGAAGTAAATAAATGACGTTAAATCCAAAGAAAAGTGGATTAAATGAATTCTTAAATTGGCCGGTTATAATAATAAAATATAAGACAAAAACCTTCCGCTGTGTTTCCACTGATACATTTCTTAGTGTTAAAGAGATAAAAAGCCTGCCGAATGCAAACTGAGGAACTTCAAAACGAAGAATTCAGTTCAAAGTTGATTATGGGAAGTGGGTTTTAAGAGATATGCAAATAAACTGACAGAGTAAGAGGCTTTGCATTTCCCTCCCATGAATAAAAATTTGTATTGCTAAATTGGTATTCTGGGTGAGAGTCAGGCGGATAGTAGCTCTCAACTTTGAACTGAGCTGTGAAGAAATTACAAGGATGGTTTAGCTTACCTGCTTGGCAAACACTTTAACAGCAAATCACTGGTTTATGCCAGCACTGACTGATTACAGTGCTCCTTAATGAGTATGTATGATCTATATTTATCTTTATAGCACACACATTTTAAACCAATCATGCTTGTAACAATGCCACAGTTTTACTGTTTTCTTGGTTGCGTCTCTCATTTCTTGCAGGGAGCGCTTACAGGGAATGTATGGATAATGGGACATGGGCACTGAAGAGTAATTACTCCAGTTGTGAACCCATTTTGGAGGAAAAGGTAGGTGTGGTGACACAGGAGCGACCCCGCTGTCCTTCATTCTGTAAAGCATCTCACATAAATTCTCATCATCATCAGAAAAATTACAATTCGGTGCAGCAATGAAAATGAACCGCATTTTCCACACTGTTAAACGCTGGATTTTTGGATTACAAATACAGTCATGCAGTCTTGTCTGTGTCTTTGTAAACAAAGCTGGATGACAAACTGTAAGAGCGATCTACTGTATGTAGCACGTTTTGGCCTGATTACCTCGTACCGTGGCTCTGATTCTGCGTCTTTCTGGGTCTCGCTCTACATTCTTAGATAATTTTACGCCAAGACTGAAGTATGTCAATGACATTGGCTTTTTTTATTCCTAGTTAAGCCTCAGTACAATGAAGCCTAGATAGACAGAGAAACAGCTGAAAAGATGTACTGTAGAGACAGCTCTGTCACATAAATAGTGTTCTTGTTATCATTCTCTTGCCATTAAGTCAAAAATCTCAAAAATGAACTTATTTACCTGCAGCCTAAGGGAAACATATATTTACTCCACCAATGTGGGATCATTAGGTCTCCCAATAATGTTTGCAAATGAAGCTGTTTAAAAGGCAAAATAAATAAATAAATAAACATTGTCATCCAAGCATAGAATACTTTACTAACTGCTTCATTAAACATGAGTGATTATTTGCATCAGTAATGTAAAAGCTTGGGTTTAAATGCACTGTGCATGCCACTGCCTCTTGATTCCTCTACTGCTGTCACGATCTAAGCATGTAATTACTTGTGACGACCCATTAGTACATTAAACATGCATTAACATCAAAGATTTGGAGGGAAAGTCACTCTGGTTATTTTTAAGCACACACACTAAATAGCCTCTTCCAGTGTGCTTATATATTGCTTTGTCTTTGTTCTCTTATCCAGCTAAAACAGTAAAGAAGGAATTCATGTGCTGTCTTTTCAGAGAAAATATCCGATGCATTATAAAATAGCGCTGATCATCAACTACTTAGGCCATTGTATCTCTGTGGGAGCTCTTGTCGTGGCCTTCATTCTCTTCTTGTGCTTAAGGCAAGTACAAAAATAGTGCATATGTCCTGTGTGCATGAGACCTCATGGAAGACAATCAGTGAAAGTCACGTCACATTCAGCCTGCTTATCATTAACTCGCTTATGTCAAATGAATAGAATTCCGCAGCGCAGCCTTAGCTGGACCACTCGGGCAAAGAAGAGCCTAATGTGTGTTTCACAACACTTCTCTTTGAATCTGTATCTCTTTTCATACTCTGGCTTGAAAACGCACGCACGCACGCACGCACACATACACACACACACGCACATACACTCCCACTCACTACATCAGTTATGACAAAAAAGGGCAAACATCCTGAGATTTGTGTGCTGTGGTTAGATCAATATAGACTTCTGAAAGCAAATAATGATTATTTCTGGAGACCAAAATAGTTATTTTCTGCTGAGATTAAATCTCCCTAGATTTGTTAGAAAAATCTGCAACTACTTCTCTATGTATAAGTTTCTCCTTGGGTGTTTGGCGGGATGCACCTGAAGAATCACCTACAACTAAAAGTCAATACTAAGTCTTGTACAAAGATTAACTTTCAGCAGCTCTATCAACCTGAAGATATCTACATTTTTTGATGTAAAACACCCAATTTGCATGAAAGTGCCTGCTCCCTGTGCCAGAACTGTGTCAAATTTGAACACACATGCATTTTAAGAGTTAGTACACTTTCAGTTTATCATGAAGTTTTCTGTAGTTATAACCTAATCTAGTAATAATTGCCTGCAAACAGGAACTGCCAACTGGAAAAAATTGATCGGGCTAAAAATGACTCCGCTTTCACACACTCTGCAATTATAGAACCGCCAGGAAATTGATCAAAGGTGTAAAAGCCAATAACCGAGCAAACAATTACAGCAGTCTTACACCAAGTACAAAAGTATTCTGGCAATATTCCAGCCTTTAATGTCATGTTACTATGAATAAACTGTGCTTTATTTTTAAACTTTAGACAAACAATGTAGAAGAGAAGAAACAAAGTGGAAAAAAGACAAATTGCAAATGTGTTATTACATTTGAAGAAATTCTCTAAACAAATATCAGGAGGCTGTCAAGGCCTCAAAAAACAAATACTTTAGTGCCATCAGTTCTGTCCAAGTATGTCTTCTTCACCATGTGACAGCTTTCTAAAATGTTATTGTTGATAAGATCTTCCTTCTCAGAACTAATGCTGCGTTGTACAATAATGATCCCCTCAGTTCTTCTACCTTCAGTGCTGCATCTTGACCCTGCACGTCCATCAAATTTTTGGCCAATCCCTACCCTTCCCTTTTTTAATCTAAAGTACTGGAGATAGTGGTTTTCCAGTTGCTGCAGTTCTTCTTACATAACAGTGATGTTGGTGATGTTTTTCTACCTGGTTTTAAATTCCATCACAGAATCTGTTCTTTTAAGAGTTGTTAATGACCCTTTATGTGTTGTTGATGCTGATAACTCTGCTGTAGTTGCTTTGCTGGATCTTACTGGATCATCATGTTTTAAGCACTCTTCTAACACTGCCCCTTTGACCTATGGTGTACCTCTGGGTTCCATTCTGGGTCCAATTCTGTTTTCACTTTGTTCTATATCTAAAAAAACATCATGTTGCTTACCACGTTTATGCTGATGATACTGATATAACTGCCTCTTAAATCAGCTCCTCTACAAATCCATTAACCTGCTTTGTAGATGAGGTTAAATCCTGTCTCTCATAAAATTTCCTTAAACGTAATCAAAACAAAACTGAAATTTTAGTGATTCGTCACACTCATCGGCAGGCAGTTACACTTTCCATTACCCTTCAGACCTTGAGCCCCTGGCATCACATTTTAAACCTCAGGTGAAAAATCTTGTTATTATCTATAATTCTTTTTTTTATTTGTCTCACAGATTAAATGAGTTTTTAAAGCCAGCTTTTTTTCAATTAAAACTTTTAACTAAAGTTAAACCATTTATTTCTGTCTATGACCTAGAGAAAATCATTCATGCTTTATTACATCAAGACTGGATTACTGCAATTTGTTATGTTGGACTGAGCAAAACACTACACCACAACTGGTTCAAAATGCTGCTGCCAGATTATGATTATGTTTTGCCTATTCTTAAATTGTTGCACTGGCTTCCTGTGAAGTATAGTTTCAAGACATTGTATTAATATTATATAAGTGCTTGCAAGGTTATCTATTAGACCTTTCACAACCCTATGTCCCATGCTTTTACATTTAGGTCCTGTGATCAGCAGCTTCTAGTAATTCCAAATTCCAGATTGGCTTTTACAAGTGACCGGACTTTCTCAGTTTCAGCACTGAAACTATACAATCTTCCTCCTCAGATTAGTTCAGCTTCCTCAACAGTCTTTAAATCCCATCTGAAAATGTACCTCTTCTCATTTGCTTTTTCAGTTTCAGATTAATTTTAGTTTGTGTCATTTCCCCACAGTGCATCTCTTTTACTATTGTTATTGTTATTTTATTAATCTATTTTTAATTTGTTAAATTATTACTCTTATTTTTTGTTGTTCTTAAATTGTTTTTAAATTGTTTCTTTGACCTTTTTTTCATGTTGTGCAACACTTTGGCCACTGTCTCTTGCATTTAAAAGTGCTAGCTAAATAAACTGACTTGACTTAATTTTTAAAAACATCTTAATAACCCATCTTGCTTGCGGTTTAGGAGCATACGATGCCTGCGAAACATCATACACTGGAACTTGATCACCACTTTCATACTGAGGAATGTTATGTGGTTTTTGCTTCAGCTGATTGACCACAATATCCATGAAAGCAATGAGGTAACAGCACTGATGTGTTACAGGGCTTGAAAGCATTTTAAGGTATTAATTTACTAATACAAAGTCTTTAAATTCTTTCTCTTTTTTCAGCCTTGGTGTCGCTTAATTACGACAATATACAACTACTTTGTGGTGACAAACTTTTTCTGGATGTTTGTTGAAGGATGCTACCTTCACACAGCCATTGTAATGACATATTCAACAGATAAGCTGAGAAAGTGGGTCTTCCTCTTCATCGGGTGGTGTAAGTATGATTCTTATCACTGCGTTTGTCATGCTACGCTCAGCTTAAGGCAAGATTTTTGTAAAACACATTCCACACACTATGACAACTCAATGTGCTTTACATATTTTATTCAAAACATTATCAGGAATTTATATACATGTTCCAGTTTGATAAAGCCATAAATGAAAAAGAAACCAAATAACACAAAGTTTTATTAAGTAACATTTCCTTATGCAGATCTGTTTGCACACAGTGTGAAACTTCCCACGGTCCATTAATAAACCAAAAATTTTAAGTCAGTAAATTCTGCTTAATCCACCAATTCAAAGGCCTTGGATAAAGCTTAAAAAGTGCACAGCAATAATATTTTTATCCACTGTTATTAAAATCAGTTGCCATATTTATAGCTTTTTTTTCAATGTACAATGATCTTTCTAAAAGCAGATTATAAAAAAATTTCTTTAGAAGAAAATTAGAATGTGGCCTGTAGGAACATCAAAATTGGGCAATATTTATGTATTTGTTTAATGGATCAATTACATTTCTGAGTTTTTTTATACATAAAAAACACTTTATTAGGTACACAAGAAAGGTGATTTTAAGTGACTTTGAACATAGCATGTTTGGTAGTGCCGGACAGGCTGGTCTTCTGGCATTTTCTTACACAACCTCACAAGAGTTTACAGAGACTGGTCCAAAAAAGTGAAGTCAGAAGAGAATGGGCAGACTGTTTTGAGCTGATGGAAAGGCAGTCACTCAAAAAAACCACTCATTACAACAAAAGAAGAGCATCGCTGAACACACAATGCATCAAACCTTGAAGCAGCAGAAGACCACACTGGGTGTCACTCCTGTCAGCTAAGAATGCCCTGGATTGGAAGCCAATGAAAACTTAAGATCCTCTCGGGACCTATCCTTGCCAGTCTCTCAGGGTTTTAAGTAAGACCAGCCCAGTAAATCAAGTAAATTTGCCAAGCAGATTTTGCTCAGCCCTTTTCAAGCTACTGTAGTTAATACATGCTTTGTGGTAACAAACATTGTTCAAGCTTACCTACTGTTCGTGTCAGATTCTGCCTTTGAGTCCTCTTTTTCGAGTTACAGCGCATGCCTTGTAACAGGAAAAATGTTTTCTGGTCTGATGACCCTGTTTCCCCTGCATCACTTGGATGTTAGAGTCAGAATTTGGTGCAAACAGCATTAAATCGGATCAGGCTGCTGGTCTAATGGTCTTTTTTGGCACATTTTGGACCCTTTAGTACCAACTCAGTATTGTTTAAATGTCATAACCTACCCGAGTATTGCTGCTGACCATGTCCATCCTTTTATGACCACAGTGTACCCATCTTCTGATGGCTGCCTCTCGCAGGATAATGCACAATATCACATATCTCAAACCACCTCAAACTAGTTTCTTCAACATTACAGTGAGTTCACTGCACTCAAATGGCCTCCACAGTCACCAGCTCCCAATCCAATAGAGCACCTTTGGAATGGGGTGGAACAGGAGATTCATATCATGGATGTGCAGCTGACAAGTCTGCAGCAACTGCGTGATGCTGTCATGTCAATATGGACCAAAATCTTAGAGGAATGTTTCCAGTCCTTGTTGAATCTTTTTGAGTTTTGAAGACAAAATTGGGTCCAACCTGTTATGAGCAAGCTGTAACTAACAAAGTGGCTGGTGAGTGTGTATGCCCAAAATGAAAGCAGAAAATAAGAGGACTTTTTCAAATCATAGACGTATTCAAAAGGAGAATTTTAACTTTTTTTGTTTTAATTGAAAACCAGATTGTGACAACACATGTTTATCAGATATTGTTGTTTGAAGTGAACACTTGGTCGAGAGTAAAATTCCTTCTCCGGTGAAGAGGAGGGGAATTCTTTAGTGGTTCATATCCGAGAATAAGAATTTAATTTAATATAAGAACCGGCATGTAGTGTTCTGAATATGCAGCAGATACCCCGTCATGATTATATAAATTATCCATGCTCACCTTGACTGATAAAGCAAGCATATTTTATGCTGTGCAGAGCCAACATCATCAGGCAGAAAAGTGCACAAAGTATTCTGTGTGCATGCCTTCCTGAAACAGTCTGACATTTTCTGCTGCTGTTTATGTAATGGACATTGTGCGCTCAGAAG
>VUQJ01008969.1:5518-18905 GCA_015108635.1 Andinoacara biseriatus | reverse complement strand
GAATGCGTGAAAAGGAAAACTTTCTTTCTTCAACTTGTTACCTTTCCTGTCACCATCTCAATAAGGACGCAGCCCAAACTCCAAATGTCAGCTGCTCGTCCGTGACCTTCTCCTTTTGCTCTGGTGATAACTTCAGGTGCCATGTATGCTGGAAAAATATTTACCATTAGTAATAACAATATTATATAATCCATAATACATGTTTGAAAGAAATGCTAATCACCTTATGTCCAATGTGACATGCAGAAAAACACTATATGAAGCATGAAATACACTCTGCATAACACTGGATCCAAGACAGCTCAAGAAAATATTGTCATTCACAATGGCCACACACTTAAATGTAGTTTATAGCACCTAGGATGTGGGGTGGGGTGACACGATTCATCATTTCTTACCTGCTGTTCCCAGAGTGCTGTTCACTTCTCCTGGCATTGTATGAGTGTTGTTTCTCAACTTCACTGAGCAACCAAAGTCACCCAACTTAATGAGGCCAGATGATGTCAGAAAGATGTTGGCTCCTAATGGGGACAAAAAGGGGGGGAAGAAGAGGAAGATGAGGAAATCGTTGCTGACTTCATGCACAATTTTCTGCACATCAAATAAGAAAAAAAAAAAAGAGAGAGAGAGAGACACTGACCCTTGATATCCCGGTGAACAATGCCGTGTTCGTGGAGGACATTGATGGCTATAGTGATCTGTTTGCTGTAAAGCCTGATGACATGCTCCTGCAGCCCCAGTCTGGACACCTCCTCCAGAGTGCCCTCGTCACAGTACTCCATGAAGATGTACATCTCCTCCTACAGGTGACAGCATATTAACATTTATACCACACTGCCCCCACACGCAACATGTGACTTCCTGAACTCACGCTTCTTACCCGGTGAAGCTCGACTCCAAAGTATCGCACCAGGTTTGGGTGTTTAATGCCTTCGAATATTTTCAGCTCGTCTGCAGTCTCCTTGATTGTTTTGTGATCGTTTGGTTGGAATCGGATCTTGTTGGAGGCAAAAAAAACAAAACAAAACAGTGTGTTACTATCATCAGTCACTAAAATCTGTTAAAAACTGCTGAATTCAATTTGTTGAACTACATACCTCTTTCATGGCCATCAGCTCACCAGTGTCAACATTGATGCAGGTATACACCTTCCCATACTGGCCCTCACCTGTGATCAAACACAATAATACCATGTCAGTGTTTGTGTGAGTATTAAATAGCATCACAATCAAAACATTCACAATGTAGCCATACCTATCTTGTTGCCCCTCTGCCACTTGAAGGTCACCTTCCTGAGCCCAACTTGCATGACGTTGTCGTACAACTTGGGCGTGTGGCACACCTGGCCGATGATGTTGCGCTGCTTCATCATAGCGTAGCGTTTCTCCTCGAACGCGCGAATGGAGCAACGGACGGCCTCCATGGGGCTTTGCCGCGCTGCTGTGTCTGAGATGGGAAGCAGGAAACGGGATTCATGACTGACTTTTAAGCCGCTGTGTGCTTATGAATACTTCAGTCTTTAAAAATTTACTTCTGTGGATCATAGTATCATGTTTTGATACCATCCCTAAATAATCTCACCCTTTGACTGGCTGATGAAGGTGCGGAGCTCCCAGCTTCTGCGTGAAGCACTGTTAGGGTCTCCCTTAGGATATGAAGGTTCTAATGTAAGAAGGACAGAAAAAGAGATTCATCCTAGGAACACTAACACACAAAGTAGATCAAACCCCACAGATCACTGAAAGCACCCACCTTCTCTGTCCTCTGTGGGGCTGGAGTGGCGGCTCAGGGATCTGAAATTCAACTCTGCTGCAACTGACGACAGACGGTCATTCTCATGGAAACTGGATCCCCTGCAAAGAAACAGAATAAACTGATGCAATGCTGTGATTCAATCAAAGACTACTTATTCAGATGGAGTGTTTCAGTCTGGCGCAAGTTAGTGCAATCTCTTTTACCGAGAAGGTACTTTACTTTATATGCTTTTGAACAGTATGCTCTAGATACAGTTTGATGCACAGAATGGTTTCTTTACATTAAATGAACTGAGGAAAATTTAATGGCTTTCTAAAGGCATCTTAATCATATGCAGCCCACTGGCTTGCAAAGGAACAGAAGCTTTGGGAGACAATTTTCCCAGACTTGTCTTCATAATGAAACTTACTGCACAGGCAAAACTACTGTAAATTACATAATTTACATTTGAACAGAATGCCACAGATTCAACTTTAAAAACTCAGAGTACAGGAGATGTTTTTAGAGAATTGAACATAGAGGTTAGAGTGCCTTACGAAACCCATTAACAGTTCAGCATGCGTCAGTGCCATTCACACTTTAAGATTAGATCTTTAGTATGCATGCTCTGATTTCTGTACTACACACTAACACACCAGAAAATCTAAAGGCAGTCGATCACCAGCATCAAAGCAAGACAGGTGTTGATAACACTAAAAAGCAGAATTCATAGCCAGCTCTTTCAGTGAGGTTCTGTTCATTTTCACACCAAGCACAACAATCACAGCCTCTTCCCTTAACCAGAAGACCTGTGGAAGCTGTTTTTTTTTTTTGTTTTTTTTTTAATTTGGTGACATTTTGCAAAACTTTTAAAAGTTAAATTTTAAGACTAGAATAGTGCTAACCAACTTTTTTTTTTAAATCTTTTGTAGCTATGCAAATTATTATGTTGATGCATCTTCGATCAAGCCTCAGGATTAAGATCACTGTAATTTAACAGCCATGCTGTAAAATAATCACGCAAACATTTAAAAGTAAAATGGAAATGCCTCATTATTTAATTTTAAATCAAAGGGCTTAAAAATGGCGGCCAGAACTAAAACAGCCTGAAGGTTTACATCTGTGATGCCCAATGTGGAGCCTGTGCTTGATTTAAAAAGAATGAAAGAGTCAATCCAATATCTCACTATATTTCCAAAATAGAGTTTACATGTAGTCAGAAGCCTAAAAGCAGAAAGTAACCAGTCTGCAAGTGAAAGCTATAAATTAAAGTTATGCCAAAAATAAACTCTCAATAAATGTGCAATCATAGTGTTTCTTTACATTTTTTGAAATTCACTGTTAAGGCTGTACAGTGGCATGACATCACAGGTTTCATAAGTGGGTAAAACATATTTTGGCTCTTAGCTCAAGACTTTAAACCCTCCGATGCTGAACTAAATGACCAGGATTTTGCAAATAATAAATAACATGAGGCATTTCCTTCTTCTTTCACTTCTAGAAGCCTTACAAAAGCATTTCTAACAGCTTTGGGGGTTTTTCTCTGGAGCTGAGCTCTGACAACAGTTTCATCTTTATTTATTGATTTATTTATTTTTGGGGTGGGGTGGGGGGCAAGGCTACCTGACGTCATTGGGGGTGCTGCCGGGTGCTTTGGTGTGGCTCTGTTCCCCCGGCCCCTGAGGGACAGGCCGAGGGCCGTTTGGGAACAGCTGGTTCCGGAGATCACAGGGGAGACTTCGAGAGCTGTGTGGTGAAAAAACAAACTGAGGAGCGCTGCGTTGGGAGGTAAGGTGGCTTGCATGGGATGTGTGTAGATATGTGTGTGTGTATGTGACTAGGTGGCTGGTTCGGGGACAGATATGCACAAGCACTCAAGACCAGGCTCACACAACACACATACGCACAAACAAAGAAGCTCGCGACACACAAGCTTAACAACTACAGAGCAAAAACATTAGACGGTAAAAAAGCGAAGCCATGCAGGATATTTAAACATAAAAAAAAAGCACCGTTGAAACATTGTTCCAAAAATTCAAACTGCACCTACCTGAAGCCTTCGGCATTAGGGATGATCAGAGGGGGGTTTGGTGGGTCACTATGGCAGCGGCCCATCAATTTTCCAGTACGAGGGCTGTTCCTGGGACCTGAAAAGAAAAACATCAAATGCACAATTTATTCAATCCTCAGATTGTCACTGGGTGTAAATCACGGCAATAAGAAATTAGTTAGCAGTTACAAGATATCCTCTCTCATATTTTTACAACAAAACGCAAATAATCATAGAATAGAATGATTTCCAAATTTCATAAACCCATATTTTGTTCAAAATAT
The DNA here is from genome assembly GCA_015108635.1 of Andinoacara biseriatus. Classification (NCBI taxonomy): domain Eukaryota; kingdom Metazoa; phylum Chordata; class Actinopteri; order Cichliformes; family Cichlidae; genus Andinoacara; species Andinoacara biseriatus. The sequence goes on along the minus strand of VUQJ01008969.1, from coordinate 14,837 downwards.
AACATAGAACGTTAAACTGAGACATTTTACCCTTTCATGAAAATATTAGCTCATCAATTTGATGGCAGCAACATATCTCAAAGAATTTGGGAAGGCAGCAATAAAAAGCTGGAAACAGCTGGAGGAACATTTTGCAACTAATGATATTAACTGGCAACAGGTCAGTAACATTATTGGCCTCTCAGAGGTAAAGATTGTGGAGCAATTTCAGAATATTGTAACATAATTTAATATAAAGTGATATAATGAATAAAGTAATGTAATTTATAGTAAAATAACGAAGGCTTTGAATATCTCATCATCTACAGTAGATAATATCATCAAAAGAGTCAGGGAATCTGAAGAAATCTCTGTGTGCAAGGGGCAAGGTCAAAAAATCAGTTGGATGCCTGTGATCTGAGGCCGGCACTGCATTAAGAACAGCCTAGGAAAACTTCCAGGAATCGGTCTGTGACCACAGCTCATTGTGCCATCCACAAATGCAGGTTAATGCAGGTTGCACATCTGGAAAGGCGCATATGCTCCCATCCATATGGTGTATTTTCAGGGATTTCCAGGCAAAAGAATGCTAGAGTGCATACTGCAGTTATTACAACATTATTATGGCTTTGTGGTAGAATAGGTGTTGAACTGTCTCTCTGCAGTCCAGACCTTTCACCAACTCAAAACATGTGGCACATCATGAAACAAAAGACCCAGCCCTGTTGAGAATGGGACCACATTCCTCTCCCAAAAGTCCAGCAACTGGACTCCTCAGTTCTGAGGTGTTTTTGGACTGAAGAGGGGTGCTCTACAGTGGGAATTTATTTTCATTTATGTTGCTGCCATCAAATTTTTCAATTTTCAAGACATAACATCTTTTATATCAATTCATTATTTGGTGGTTGAATTATTTATCTATGTAAAATTTCTTATGTTATATTACTTTACAAGAACAGTTTTCTTTAGGGTTTAATATTTATTTTTTATTTTACCCATTTACTTTAGAGGATGCCGAGGAAACTGTTAGCTTATTTAAATTAAGCTTCAAGCACACACATGCTTCTTTGTTATTCTTTGGGAACTGAACTGTAAGGTCACTGCCCTTCTGTCTGCTTCGTATAACAGCACGACTCCATGACATCCAAATTGTAAACTTGCAGAGCATAAGATGGAAATCAATTCTTAACTCTAGATGTGGAAGCTGGTACTATGAAGAAGCTTCTTACCAAAGTACAGGCCAGTAACCGGGCTATGAGGTTTTCCAATCACATGTCCAATACATTCATTCATCAAGGCTTGAAAATTCTGCAGAAACACAACATAAATTTACAGTTAGTATAAAAACATTGTGTTCCGAGTATGCTTATTGCGCATGTTATAGAAAACCAGAGGCAAGAGGTTAAGGGCTGAGCCATTATCGATTGTCTGTAGAAAACTATATTTACCAGGAAGTCATCCTCTGGTAATGCTGAGATAAAGGCAGGCTCAATAGCCTGAAGAAAGTCAAAACCCTGAGTCGCCCACCTGCGGAAGGGAAACATTGTTAATCAGTGTATCCAAAAACAAACCAAAAAAAACCAACAACAATTGGTTTACTTAATGATTTATGATTTTGTTTTTATTTTTTTTGATAAATGTAAGATCGGAAACATTACTGATATGACAACTGACTCATGCCCAGAGTTAAGTGGGACTATTTTTGTTTGAGTATTTGTCATTCTTTTAAAAGACTTCTCTGTTATGTCTCCAAAATGTCATGTTACTGTCAAAGTCTTCACTCTATTAAGAGCACAAAGTTGCCATGGTAACTTGTTATGGCTCAAAGGAAAAGCTCTTGACAAAAAGGACTAAAATAAACACCTTTAATGAACATTGTGATTTTTACACAGTAAATAAATATAGCTGCAGCAGAATATAAATCTTAGACTGATTCTTTTTTTTCTTCTCCAAAGCCATTTCACACATATGATGACTTAAAGCTCCAACAGTGAGCCTGGCTTTAGCCACTCGTCAAGTACTGCTACAAAAAGCATCCCTGAGCAGCATATTACAGACCAGACGACTACCCAGCAGAGCAGATATTCGAGAAGGGGCACAGCAAAACATAAAGGATTTTCTTAAACATGCTTTAGCGCTCAGCTGATGGTAATGTCTTACCTGGGTTTGGTGCCCCTCCCACTCTCACATTTGGTCAGGACATAGGTCATCCACTTGCGGGCAAAAGCTATGTAACGATCCCCGATCCTCTGTCTGAACTCTCCTGACATCAGGCGCACCACCTCCTTGTGGTACTGGAAGTAAAGAAAATAAACCAACAGTACAGTAAGAATTGAGCATTCAGAAAGGGTTCCCTCCACGCCCGGGTATCCCAGATTGTAATGAATACAGTATCTCTATTTCCATGTATGTTTATAAAGAATTGAGGAGAAGCTCAAGACCTTTGCACAGTACTGTATGTAGCCATATCTGTCAGTGTTAATGCATTTAGGTGCTTAAAATAGCAAGTATGCGGGTACAGAAAATGAGACACAGCATTTGCCATATTTAATTTCTCAAGTTTTTTACCTCAAAGGCAAAGTTGTAGCCCTGAGTCATCGCCTCCCTGTAGTAGTGAGGCAGAGTGGCTGACTCGGATTCGTCGATCTCTGCCTCAAACTCCGTGGTAAACATTTCCTCCACTCGGTCAATGGCGTTGCATATCTTAATGCATAGTTGCAGTGCCTCGTTCTGTGAAAGCAGTGAGAAAATGAGGAGAAGAAAGAGATATGTTCAAAAGCTTTTCATAAATTTATTAATACAGTACCAGTCAAAGGTATGTATTTATTATCAAGTGCAATTATGGAATGCATATAAAATGGAATATTAAAGGAAATCTTGTGAGTTTTCCCCCCTCGTATTATGGGCTTGAATATAACAGTTAAAGTTACTGAAAGTTTGCTGGCTTCCCTTTAGGAAGTACTTGACTTTTATGTAATGGTAACAGGCCAGAAATTCAGGGTACCTGATAACAGCTGCTATAAAAACAGATCTGAAAGTAGGACGCCGACATGCACCTGTCTGCACGGCAACAGAGAATAAACCATGGGTTAGATGTCATAGCATGTGGTTATGTAAGCACCTTGAGCTCTTCCAGAGCACCGGCAATAAGAGGCTGACTAGATGTTTGCTCTCGGTTAGGAGTAAGCACATCCTCCATGGACTGCTGAAAGGCCTTTCGCTGCGCCACCAGATGAGCTGACTGCATCACGATCAACAGCATGTTCTCTACCTGAAAGTATATAGAACCATCGTTAAGCAAATAAACATGAGATACCAACAGGCAGACGCACACACTCACACACAGACACTGCATTTATAAATGTGGCATACCTTCATGGCCCTTAAAGTGTCAACAGTTTCCATCTGTGGGACAAGTTTGAGTAGCTCTCCATCCCACTGAGCCCAATCGGAATCAGTAGTGGATTCCCCAGCTTTGTGTTTACTCATAAGCAGGAAGGCCTCATTAGCAATTTCATCGGGCTCTTTGGAACAGTCTTTGCCAGCTGCAGCATTAAGAAGCTGCAGGATGACAGGACGCTGATTCATCAAGGCACAGGGGACAAAAACTTGGAGTTCTTCCAAGCCCGGTATCTGAACCTAGGGGTAAAAGGAGATGGTTAAACGGTAAATGACCGGAGGGCAGAAAAATAAGATCAGAAAATTATTTTAAAAAATGGGGGAAAAAAAATCCAAAACAAAATAAACACCTTGACATAGTTTCTTTTCTTCAGTGCCTCCAGGAGACAAGTAACCCCGTTAGTGATACTGAAATCTGCAGCAACCTCCAAGTCCTGCAGAGAAGGATGCAAAAACAAAGTACGTGTCAAAACACACGATCCTGGTGCTTCAGTGAACAGAGAAAACAGGGTCACAGACAAACTGCAAAGGCAGTACTGTTGCATCTTTTGTTTTTTTTTTGTCAAAGAAGTGAAAATTCTTTACTTCTGTCTCTCACCTTACGTAGCATTTTGGCAAAGCCCAGAGCCTTAGATGCTCGCTCCCTGGCCTCGTGGAACAGCGATTTAAGAGACCGACTAGTCTCAATTACACACCGCCTAGAAAAATCAAAAGCTTTAAAGTTAAGCCACTGGGACAAAATTGCCAATATAAATTCAAATCTTGAAATCTAATAACTCCATTATCCTCCCCACCTGATCTCATCTAAGGCAGTGCTGTCATCCGAGCTCTCCCAGAATTCATGATCACTCTTTTTCAGGCCAGCATCGAGGAACTCTCCAGTGGATTTAAGCAGCATCCCAGCAATGTCACTGCAGAGAGCAGAATAGCGCTCAGCTTCATATAAACCATTAATAAACTTCTGCAAGTAGGCACCATAACTAAAACAAGAATGTCACTCAGTTTTAAGATGGCACATTTTTGATGGACTGCGGGTTCGCTCACCAGAAAAGCTTCCCAGACTGGGCTTCTCCTCCACGGATGTAGGGAGTGATGACCTTGGTGAAGTGCCATTCCTCCTCCAACAGGTTCTTTAAGCTATGAGAGGCCTGAGGCAGCTGCTGCAACATCTGGATCCAGCTGTGCATGTAGTCAAAGTAAACCTACACAGAAAGCAGCAGACAATGAATAATCCTAGAATCTTTAATGCAGTAAGTACAGCTGAAAAAAGGAGGAGGGCAAATGCCTGGGAAACTTACCACTAACATCTTGTGAAGGTCTTCTTCAAACTCATCAATATTGGCATTTATTTGCAAGCCCTGAGCGTCAGTCACCACACCATGCAGCATGAACTGATAATACTGCTTCATCACAAGCCCACCTTTAAGGACCTCTTTACACTCGCGTACCAACTGCAGAGCAAAAAACACACACATGTAAGAACACTTGTACATGACATACCTGCAAGTATAACTCTCTTCAGGAACAACCTGGCCAATCAAATGATAACAATGCACACAAAACTACAAAAGCAAGGATTTCAACAGCTGCTTGCCTGTTTGATACTGAGCAGTGAGGGCTCTCCAGCAGGCCTCTGTTCAAGTCGCAGTTTAAGGCATTCGTGAATGACATTGAGGAGGACTCTACACAGCACGAGGAATGCTGGCCGGAAGGATGGTAGATCCATGTCCATCAGATCTGCCCATGATACCTGGTCTGCTTCGAGCTCTTGGTCAGCAGGACTGCTGCACTGATGTGACAGCTCTGGCAGGTAATCGGTGTACAGCATTGGGTCTGCAAAGTCTGCAAACTGCAAGTGGAAGAGGACAGTAAACTTAATTGAGCATCTCTTAATTCTACTTTGAGCTGCTCCCTTATTGACAAGGGGTCGCCACAGCTAGGTAGCTCTGCAGTTTTGATTTGGCAGAGTTTTTTTGTTTTTTCTTTATGCCCAAAAGGGATTTGTGTCTCCTGGAATCAAACCAGGGATCTTTTTCTTGTTAGGCAAATATATGAAGCACTACACTACGGACTTGAAAATGACATTTACTTAATAGCAATTTTTTTTTTTTTTTTTATCAGACCACTCAATTGTCACACTGCCATTCAATTATTGGAGTGCAATAAACTGAGCATGCTTCAGCTGAAGATGAAATCAACATTCCAAAAAAGAAATTTTTTTTTGATTATCTTGCTTTAATGTTTACAATGTAACAATCAAACAGATGATTGGGAAACATCCAGTTTTGGTTTTCATTATCACCCATAACATGTAAACAAGGCATGCGGTATTTAAAAAATCTTTCCCCCTTAGTTTCATTAGAAAAATAGCTAAATGCTTGATGCCCCGTTGGTACAGAAACATCACGTTAGAATAGGCAGAACTTTAAATTATCTTTTCATTAGCATCTGAAAAAAACAACAACTGCTAAGCAGATGTGCAGCTAAGCACATCCCACAGACAAAATTCTTTGGGGGCAGCGTAAACCAAACCTAGCTACTTGAAACTCTATACATATGCTAACAACTTGCCAGGTAATGCAGCTGAGAGAAATCAGCCCTATTGTTTTTGACCTGGTGTGAGCTTGGGGGGTTTCACCCAGGCAAACTTGTAAAAACCTTCTGTGAGTGTTGTTAACAACCCATCACCATTCCCAGTGGCAACTTGAACTGCTAAAACAATAAGAACATGCCATTTTAGAAATCCATTCAGTAGTCTCAATCAGTAGAGCGATCCTCATGTTTCATTATAAAGATTCGGTAGGCCAAATTGTAATAACAGGTTAACTGCTTTATTTATTTGACAACAATTTAAGATTTTAAAAACAAGATAAAATTCAGACTTTTTAGATACTGAATTTGCAGCAGTTGTGCTAAAACTCATGGTTTTAATTTAATAAACAAATTAAAATCACACAAGTGGGATTCCTGTAGGACTCATTTCTATTTTTCTATTTTTTAAATAGTCAATAAACAAGAAAAAAAAATGTTTGATCAGTTAAAAAATGATTAATCAGGAGGGTCTTAAACACCAGATGTATAAGGTATGTATAATGTATAAGGTTATCAAACTTATGTGTGATTCCTTTTTACTACCAGATTTCTTAGAATAAATTCACTGAACGAGATCCTCACCTCTAGTGCAAGAGTGTGGCGGAGCAGTGCTGCTCTGGACCTCAGAAGAGAGCGATCCATCAGTTTGTGCAGTCTGAGGATCAGTTTACGCAGTCCCATCTGTTTTAGGGCTTTATCCACAAATGGTCTGTAGATGGATGTGGGACAGAATACTCCTCCTCCCACAGATGCTTCTGCACTTCCTGAAGTAGCATTTGGAAGAAACTCATCTTCAGACAACAATCGGGCAAACTTAGGAGTCAGGGTGGGAGACAACTCTCCCTCAGTGACAGTACCCACTTCTTCGTCATCCTCAGCATCCCTGTCCTCTCCATCGCTTTCTGTGACAAAAGTGGCTATTGAGTCATTCTCATCATCTTCCTCATTCTCTTCATCTTCATTTCCACGAGAGCAGCGAGGTGAAGGGATCTCAAAGACGGGCCACCCAATACGGGATAAATCATGGATGCCCAGCACAGTGGCCATAACGCGCAGCTTCTGGTTTAGGTCCTGGGTGATATTGAGCCACAGACAGAGCGCCTGCACCCTGCCTTGAAAGTCTCGTGCTGCATACTTTTCATAGTCCTTTTGTAAGGCTTGCAGAGAGGGATATAAAGCTTCCACAGACTCCAACAGTTCCATAACACGCTTGACCTGCTCAAATGACAGCCGCTGACGTTGAAGATGCTCCCTGCAATCCGCGCCAGACCCCAGAGGCTCTGCTGCATTCATTGTTGATGAGGGGCAAGCACTAAAGCCCCAGAGATCTACTCCACAGTGGTTGGTCTCTGCTACAGCAGGCTCCCTTTTCTCTTTCCAGGCTAGATCAGGGACACTTTGACAGTCTTCCCAAATTGCTTTAGACCTTGAACACTGAGTCCCTCTCAGGCTGTTGTAGTTGACTTTAAAGTGCAGCACCTCGTTGATGATGTCAGGGATAGCTCGGCGGGCAGTGAAAAGAAAAAGGTCTTGGTCACTGATGGAACGTCGTGCATGCCACGCCTGCAGCTCAAGCCAAATAACCTCATTGTTGTGATCCATGAAAGGCATGTTCTCCAAGCCTCTCTGCTCCTTCTCTTTCCTCTTGGAGGACATAGACGTGAGCTTGAGCAGCAGACGCAGAGTTTCAAAGAATTTGACACGGTCAGCAGGACAGTCTGTCTTGGAGGTCTGGCGATGGGTTCGGGCAATATGGGGCATAGTTACAGGAAGATTGCGACTACTGCAGCCCAAACTCAAGTAATGCTTCCTTGGATCCATGTTGAGGGCACCAAAATGGCTTGACTTTGAGATTGGATCCAGCATGAAGGAGCCTTCAAATGTCTTCTTGTGGTCTCTCTCTGTGGAGCGCAGTGTGGCCCTCTGTTTCTTGCCCTGTTTGTAGCTGTGTTCCTCAGAGGTCTCCATTGCCTTGGGACTGTCCCTCAGGGCAGATGAGCTGACGTCAGCTGGAATAAAAACAGACTTATAGTCAGAACACGTTGTGTAAAGCTGCATGTAATAAGTGATTTCTATATATACATTTCTCTGTCAAATCAATTTATTAACTTACCTTTGTTTGGAGACCGACCAGCACTCCTCCCCTGACTGCTCCTTTGGTGTTTGCCAGACAAGCGTTTCATCTGACGGGGGTTATATGGAGGTGACGTCCCATACAGAGCTTCCTCTTCCTCACTGGGAGAGTCACAGGATTCATCCACTTCTTGGCCTTGTAGGGATGCATCTTCTGCTGGCTTGGCCTGCCTATTAAATAACAATGACAACAGAAAACACAGCCTATTGGTCTGGGCTAGATCTGCATATTTACATTAGATTTGCATATCCATATAAGCACTGTCACTTGGATGAGACACAAGATTTGGCAGAGAAACGACTTGAAATCATTTCATTCATATCGCAAACAACACCTAAGAAATGTGTGCACAAGGTCAAAGAGTGCTCTCCTGTTTGCACCAATAACAGACTGTGCAGCAAATCTCCAATGCCACAGTAGACAGGTTGCTAAACTGCAACTAGACTGAGTGTCTGTTACTACCTACAGCAGTCTGACGACTTGTCTGCCCAGGCTACCCCCTAAATGTCTAACAGCAAAACCCTGTGCATGACCACAGGCATCCAGGTGCAGGATAAACTCTCTTAAACTCGCTTGGTAAACATAAAAGCTTGACCAAAAAGGGAGTTAAAGTAACCCGTTATTATCTGCTAAGTCATCAATCATAATGCACAAGACTGCACAAGTTGCATGCAAATATACTGTTTATGCAAAAACAGCATAACACCTTGAGGAGACTGCAGTAAATCCTGAGCAACAATAAGGATTGGGCACCATGGCTACTACTTACCGGCATTCTGAAAGGCTATAGCAGTTAGTTCTGCAGAAAGGAAACATTACAAACACTTGAAACACTTCCTCGTGGGGGAAAAAAAAAGGGGGGGGGGGGGTAAAAAGCTAAAGCTGCAAGCACCACGCCTTTCCAGATTACAATGTCAAGGCTTTGTTCGCTAAGTCCTTTCTGAGAGTCTTTTTAATAGGATTAGAGTAAAGGGTTGGAAGGTCTCACCCTGTCAAAATAAAATAATGAGGAAGAAGGGGAAGCAAATGAAAACAAGTGATATCTTTTATATCTATGCAGGCCACCATGTGTCCCTCTGTTGATCATCTGACTAAATGGCAATCCCCTACATGTGCCTTTTAGTCTGTGTGCAGGCAGCTTCAAATGGGGGAGGGGCGTATTACTGTCACCTGGGGAGTGTGAGTATCATGGGGGGGGGGGGGGATTTAGGAAAC
>VUQJ01008968.1:6296-17474 GCA_015108635.1 Andinoacara biseriatus | reverse complement strand
TGTGTACGTTTGAGTGATGTGGGGGGATCTGGCCTTGTGTCAGCGGCAGTCTGAACGTCTGTTCAGTTCTGGTGGAGGTGTGGGAGCCCGCAGGGGGGCTTTTTGTCCGAGGACCACTGTTACAATCCACGTTGGCCATTCAGCCCCAGCCATGTCAATTGGCATATGGTTGATCCAACCCCAATGTGTTCATGTAACCAGAAAATGCTGCTTTTCAGGGGCCTGCATTCTCCATCAAGCAAGTGAGATTAAGATGTAATGTTGCTCTCTCCCTCCACAACAGGGGGTCAGTGGAAGTGATGGGGAGAGGGGGACGATTAGGACGCATGAGCCTGCAGAAGATGCCCCTGGGGCAAAGGAGAATGAAGCTAGAGGGGGCATTGGACACGATGGTGTTAGTTTCATGTTACCCACAACTGAAAATCATATAATTACAGTTGCTTGCTTTGATTGCTGTTAAAACATTAGCAAACTGTGTCCAAGGGAACAAGTGAATAAAATGTTATTCTACAACACAGAGAAAAGTAGAAGTTGCTTTTTTAGAGTTGAAGTTCAGTCTTTACTGTATAAACAAGCAAAGTGAAAATTTCCAAACCAATCTCAATTCAAGGTCCATCAAACACACTGAGGCCGATGTTCCAACTAACCAAATTTAGCACCTATTTTCTCAGCACAACATTCAGCTGTGCTAACCTAATTAATTAGCCTTTTAACAGGATAAACTTGCATTAGGTAACACAATGTGCCACTGGAACACTGGCGAGTTAGAAGTTGAAAACAAATTAAAATACAATTAATAAAAGCAATTCAGTATGTTTTTGAGATCATTCTGAATTGTTAAACTTGATAAAAATTTTAAATGCAATACTGAAAGTGTGAATAATTTGACATCTTCTAGCACTAGTTTGTCTGTTTGCTTCTTTAATGGTCTGTGTGCTGCAAAGTAGAGAACAATGTCACCTTGTGCTTATTCCAGAAACTTAAATTGATGTCCAGCATGGTGGTGCAGTTGTTAACACTGTTGCCTCCCAGCAAGGGGGGTCTTGGTTCAACTTCACCTTGGCCCTGGCCTTTTGGTGTGGAGTTTGCATGTTCTCTCTGTGTCCGTGTGGGTTTTCTCCAGGTACTCCAGTTTCCTCCCACAGTCCAAAGACATGCAGTTAATGGGATTAAGTTAATTGGTGATTCACACCCATTGGTGTGAAAGGTTGTCTGTCTCTCTGTGTTAGACCTACGACAGGCTGGCGACCTGTACAGAGTGTACCCGGCCGTGGATGGATGACAATAGACACGTGTTAATGATAAAAATGTTTACTACAGATACAATTGAGGAAAAGATACCATCCTTTCATTTTTGTTGCTGCTTATCCAACTTTGGGTTGTGGGAGGGCTGGAGCCTATCCCAGCAGTCATGAGGTACACCCTAAGCAGGTCCTGACACACTCATATCCAGAACAACAGCCATTATAAAATCATCAATTAATAAACCTATATTTGGACTGTGAAAGGAAGCAAGATAACATGAAAACTCTACACAGAAAGCTAACCAGGAGGTTAAAGCCCAGAACCATCTTGCTGTGAGGTCAAAGTACTAACCACTGCACCACTGTGTCACCCAGCAAAGACACAACTAAAATCATTGCTCTGTATGAATGGCTGTGAATATAATGACTGTGCAGTGATAATCTCCTCTTAATGTTACACCGCACAGTCTGGTATCATGAACTGGCATATGAATAACATGTGAAGGGTCAAAGTGCACTCGCTTTTCATTCATTCATTTTTTTGGCATATCTTTTGATACCTCATTTTGTCACTCATGACATCCTGACCCTTACCCTTACACTGACCTTTCAGCATGTCAGCGACTCACCAAGTGGAAAGTTCAAAGTGCAATTCCATGATATCATGTAGCTCTGACCCAGGGCCTGGGGCCCAGGGCCCTGACAACATATCACAAGTTCTCACTAACTCAACTGATGCAACAAGGATTTTTAAGTGAAACTGGAGACTTTACAGTTAATGCTGTAAATGTTTAAATGTAATACAAAACGTGTATGCAAGCATGCTAACCTGATTATAAATTCATTTTATGCAGAAATCTGAACTATAGTGCATAAAATAGTGCCATCACTGACTTGGACACAGTGTCTTGAAAATACAGTCTTGGCTCACCACCCAGTCCACTCACCACATTTGCCTCCATGCAACACTGCCCATTTAACCAGATTGGGTTGCCATTTTGAGAAAATCAACGCACAAGGGCGAGTGCTCAAACCAGGACTCGGCCAGCAATCTGAAAAAGAAAGCAGCAATACTGAAATTGCTCCAGAGGTGGACAAGAAGATGACCTTGAAGCAGAGATTGGCAAAATATAAATCAAGAATTTTTTGATCATATATCGCATTCTTTTGTATACAGAGTCAAAGTCACATTTACTCAGCAAAGTGCTCCTACTCTCTTGTTGTTTCTATTTCTGTTTGAACCTTTCTCTACTTGATTTTTTAGTTCCCACAGTTCAGTGTTTAAATCTGATTCCCACCAACAGAGCCTGTGTAATAAGAGCAGCTTATCAAGAAGCCTCATTCCCAAACCTGGCAATACAATTGTCCACCTTATGCACAACAGCTTCTTACCAAAACCGCCTTTAAGTGACATGCCCACACACATACACACACACACACACACACACTCATATACACACACACACAGAACTTGTCGCTCCTCTGTCAGCTTAATTTGGCTCCAACATGGAGAATGAACACGCCCTCCTCTAATGAGAACAAATCTCTCCCTTTCTCCTCTGTCACTCATTTCCCTCTTCCTTCTTTCACTCTCTCCATCTCTTCACCCCTCTGGTCCCACCAGCCTTTGCTTCCTGCCTTTTGATATTGTAGCCATCTTGCTAATGCCACCAATTAGTAGCATAATGGACCAGCATGCTGCTGACTGCTGACTGCTTGGACCTCAGTGATCCACTGCTGCTGAAGGGTCACAGGGCAGATGTAAAGTCAAGAGAGAGGTTTTGTACATTTGGCAGGGCAGACAGGAACAGAGGAAAAGAATGGGTGCAATCAAATAGTCCCTATGATGCCCTTCACTTGTTCACAGTCATTTTTTTTTTATTTACTTCAATGGAAAACAAAATGAATTCAGAAAGCTCCCAAATTTAGTAAGGAAGAAACAAACAGGAGAGAAGAGAAAGTATTGTTCAGCTTCTTCAGGTTCAAAAATTGCAAAGTGAATATTGATGTGAACCGTGAGACTAAGATGGCCAATGGGGCATGAACAATTCAACAAGTTATGCTATCCTGCCATGTCAAGAGTATATTACAGATGAATCCCATATACCGGACACCTAAAGAACAATGTCAAAACTAGAATGAATTTAGTTATTCTTTGTTATTATATATATTTTTTTCTTATTTACTGTATGTGCATTGAACTGCTTTCTGCCTCTCAGCATGAGTTTGCCACACTGCTAGCATTTGTACTGGTTGATCCTCTCTGCGTAAGCTTTATGGTAGAGCTTCTGGTATAACATGAAATTTAAGCTAACTAAATAAAAATGAGTGGAACACCCTTTACACTGACATGCGGAAGTTTTGCTTGTGTTTTTCTTAGAAGGTCAAGTAGTCATTCGATATTATTGACTTGTACCCTAATTTATACTCTCAATAAGTCAGTACAATCTTTAAAAAAAACATAGAAGTAACGACCAGATCTTGTTTTGAAATATTATTTAGTTGAGTTTTGGAAATTAAATGGGTCCTGTGTTCTAAATTTCATATCTTCTTTTTCATCACCATTTTCTCTATTTTGATCAGAAGATAGGAAATAAGAGCAGTGATTTTTGAGGTTTACATACCTGGGGCTCTCCACCTGGCAGCCAGCCAGGCTGGCATGATAACCACACCTTTGTGTTTCAGTGGGCAGGTCTTCCTGGTTTCCTGCTTTCCTGCGGTTAGGAAAAAAAAATCAAACGTGTCCTTTTCCTGCTCACTCAGGTAACAATAGTGAATAGCAGTCAGGGCTTTTAGCACTGCAGCCTCCATTTCTCACCGTTTCAACAGTAGAATCGCTATTGCCATAAAAGTTTCTGAAAACTGTTCTATATGATAGTTCATAACCTGGTTGTTGGTTTTGTGTTATTAATATAGGTATTTTTGTCAGCATGTAAGCATTTAGCCAAGGGTTTATATTATGAACCGGAGATTTTGTACCAGTGCATCTCAGGCCATCTTGTAGAGTAACATAAAACTACCATAACAAGTAGTGTTTCATTACTTTTAAAAAATAGTAATGAAGTAACAAGTATGTTATTAAGCATGTGTAACACTTTCCTTTTTTGAGAAATTGTCCCTAAGGCTTCGTCTTCCGTGCACTCATCATTGTTTAAAGTCCAAGTACGAATGCAAATAGAAAAGGCTAAATGGACATTTTAATTTTGGACATTACATTTTAGCCAGTGTGCTCCTCTTTTTCCAGCCACAGCCTGCTCAAATGTAATTGGTCTGTAGAATTCAAACAAGTCAATTTTAAGCAGAAACCAGAAATCAAGTTCTGTGCCTGCAGATTCTATAAATATACATAAGCAGATATTTGTTTACAGAGATTACGCACACACCAGCCTATAACATATGGACCTGTGTCTTGACATACGTAAGTAGGGATGCACTACGCTTAACCGTTTTTGTTGTCAAAATGTCCCATATGCATCTAGTTTGGTTCCCATCATCGCTGAGCTGAGATCTGTGTAATATAGGTTAATAACCAACGCTATGAATCAGCTTATTCAGACAAAACACAGTCCAAACTGTGTGTCTGGCTGCAGGCCTTATGAATTAGTTTGCTGGGATTTATGCGTCTAAACTTTATTTTTTCTCATTAAAACTCAACCTCTGTTTACAACAGTGAGTGCAATATTCAGTAATCTGTTAAACCTTATGATTATTAATTGTTTTACATTAGACAATCACGTACACTACTCTCCGTCTCCAACGACAGCTAGTGTCATTAAAAGGAGGCCATTGTTGTTGATTAATTAATGAGCATTTTTTTGTTCATGCTAAACTGGGATTAGCATATTCATAAGGGCAGACATCTTTCAGACAGCTTTGAGCGAATCTGGCAGGTCTGTTTTCTCACTGTGTTCTTGTTTGTGCCCATACATAACCCCGTTTGTTGACCACAGTCCTACCCCATTAACTCCCATGATCCTCGATGTCATAGACACAGAGATCCAAATGCACGAGAGAGAAAAAAGCAAGACACACGGCCCCATTTTCACACTTGAGAGAGCACGCCCCCAGGATTACAGACTAAATTGGTCCGGGTTACAAACTGATTACCATGTCGTGTTACATCTTTATTCTCATACATAATAAACAATGAGCGACTATTAAAACATGTTGCACTTGATGCCCTCTTGCCTCCATCCCCAGGAGACAAATAAATTCATAATAAAAACTGATAAAAAAAACAAACAAACAAACAAAACAAAACATTACAATCATATAATTTAATCCTAAATCCCAAATGCAGCAACACGTGTAACATTTTTATTTCCTTTGAAGAGGCATTTTATGTTAATAGGAGCTCTTTAAACCCATCTTCAGATTCACAGAGTTGCCTTCTATTTGTCTCAGTATCATCTTGTTTAGATTTATTGTTTATTTATTGTTTAATGGAAGGTTAATTTACTCTATTACTTATATATTTAGGATGCTTATTTGCTTCCAAAGCTGTATGTAATTTCCCCAGTGCCTAAGTTCTGTAAAGAGCAAAGAAAATCGACTGAGTGAAATCCTGTTAAGTGCACAGGAAATACAGGGTCAGACCTTACACTGTCAATCTTAGCCTAAATATTTGAATATGAATTATTACAGAGCTCAGTAAGAACCTCAATAACTCTAGAGTGTCGTCTTTAATGTCTTTAGAAATTTGAAAAAATTTGAAAAAAATCCTTTACTTGAAAAGGAGTCAGTTCCTATAACTTTCTAAAAATATAATACTAAATATTGTTGTGCTGCAATGTGGTAATTTTTCACAATAAAATTTATTTTTAAAAAATCATGATGACTAACCAAGTTCTCCACCCTAAACCACCACTTAAATTATTTGTCCCCATATATGCTCCACAGAGGTGTTGCAGTGACCAGGATATAAGAATTCCTCTGCTGTGACAACCCTATGTAAAATTGTTTGGTTAGCAATAAAATGGGTTTTATATAAAATAGGTAACTTCATGGCTACAGTAGCGATCATGACCTTACATCGGCTAACTCATCCACCCTGACCCCTCTCCACACAAGTCTGTGGTTCTATGATGACGTCACAACATGTCCTTACTTCTCTTTGTCTGACTCACGTGGCTGCTTATCTTAAAGCTGCTCACGCACATAACAAACTAGGGTTACATTTTATTGATCAAGGTTAGTGTGTCCAGGTATGGAGGATAATGATACGTTTATTGTTATTTTATTTTATTTTATTTATTTTATTTTAATTTTTTAAAAACTTTGAAATATTGGTGCTGTGCTTGAGTTGGCTGGTTTTTTTTTCTTTTGGCACACATAGAATATCTAAATAGCTCAGAATATATAAATACAGTGATATCAATTGTGTCTTTTGGGAATTTTGGTTGTTTTTTCCACAATAATTGGAGCATTAATGTGTTCTTGTCCAGTTAATGATGTAGAGAAGTTGGCTGCTGGCAGCCTGATGTGGCAGTAAAAGGCCAAGTTTGAGTGACTTATTTTGTCTCCATCACATTTCCTCCCTGTCTCTCATCTTATCTGATCTCTAAGCTGCATCGCTGCCTTATTAGTAACGTCCATCTAACTTTCTCTGACCCGTTATTTCAATCTCTGGCCACACACGGACACACTCGTGTCAGGCTGCCCTCATATACATGTGCACGCACACAGACACGTAATGTATGAGGAAATGCATACACACACTCACACCCCTGTACGGAGGCAGACTGACACACTTCCCTACTCACCAGCAATTTGTTGCTTGTGACATCACATTGTGTGTTAAAGCCGTACTGGCACCGGGCTGCAGCTTCGTTAACTTCCCTCTTTAATGAGCAGTTTAATTGAGCTGTCTACCAGGCCACCTGTCGGCCCGCAGCCTCATTACCATACTAATGGACTGGGATTGTTGCTGCTCTGACAGCTCGGGCTGCGTGGCCCTAACAGAAGCTGAGGAGAGGGAGGGGACAGAGCGAGGGAGGCCAAGTAGGAAAAGGGGGACTGAGGGCCACACTGGAAGAGGGGGATTACCAGAGAACAAGATCTGAAAAAGAGAAGAACCTAAACTGGTTTTGGGACACTTTAAAGGAAAGTGCTGATATGAAAAACACAACAATTAATTGTTCCTTCAAACAAATATTGCCTGTGCATTAAATTTGATGCTGATAAATTCTTCCTCTTAGCTATAGCTAAAAACTGTTAAACTCGTCATTGAGTCTCTGAGTCACACTAAATATTGACTTAGTCCTATTATGTCATCCTGCTACTGTACCAGTCCAAGAAATGTACCATTTCCATGCTGTTTGCTAAAATTTGCTTCAAAGATACTATGATGCCAAGCCCAGAAAAGGTTTTAATGGACTCATACAGATGAATAGATAAATGTATCCACTAAATATTTAGTGACCACTTAATTGCCTTTTTTTTCCCTGCAATTTTTTGTCCCAACTATTTAGAATGCTTAAAATGGTGTTTTATGGGTTGTATAGGCAGCTTCAATATATGCATATTTTTGGGCAATCCTACTGTATCTCGCAATTGATGGGTTGCTGTTGCCATATAAGAATGCAGTGTTTGACTCAGGTAGATCCAATCTTTTGCTTTTATTTAATTTAATTTTATCTGTTTTTTTGGTAAGGTGGTTTTAAAACACCAAGATAGCAAAGGTAAAAAATGCAAAGTCCTTCATCATACAGTCTTTGGTCTTATCATATTGCCATGCTAATGTCATCATTTAGATCAAGCACTCAGTGGAATACTTAGGAATTCAAAATTTCAAACCTGGAATATCACTGGAGGATGTTACAAGATTCTGTCTTACATTTGTGACACTTTCACTTTCCAAAATGTTTTACTGCTATGATGCAAATAAAATTATATAGTTTCACACCTGAAATAAATGGTACTGGATCGGATAAGAAGTTATTTAAATCAGTTTAAATCAGTCACTGTGGACTGCTGAAACTTGACATGTTCACCAATTTGATACTCAGGAATTCAGTTACTTGCATGTATTTATTCTTGAATTTAATCCATAATCATTGGTAAATTGATATTACCTGCAAAATGTACTTTCTACACCACAAAATACGACACTTCAAAGTCTACACCAAATAAGGACAAATCCAAAGAATAGTGCAGGTTGTGCGCTGCTCACTGTGTTGATGAGCGCTAATGTGACAGGAGAAAGCTGGCGTGAGGTGATCTCGGCACAATGGCGGACAAGGCACCACACTGGGCCTGCTACTTTGCTCTTTTCCAGGCTCATATAGCTGAGACAGCAAGCTGAGTGAAAGTCAGCTCAAACAGAAGCTGTGGTAGGCTTCAAATAAATGAAAGACTAATTCAAGTCAAAATGAGTTTTTAATGCATCCTCACAAACCCTATAGGAGCTGCTGAGTAACATCCACAGTTTCTGGTCAGTTATTCTAGAAACAGTATCAAATTTATATTGTGACATTGGAAGGATAAGCTTACAGTGTTGGCGGTGTTGAGACTGCCAACTAGTATCTGACATTTCATTTGTTCCTACATCTAATTATCCAACTTAATTTGTTTTGATTTAGGATTCCAGGGAGCCTATTCCGAGCAGAATGATGGCATAAAAACCACGAAGGCGACAGAAAAGCTGTAGAAACTGAATGAAAAAGGAGGCCAAACAGGGTGATTACAAGTGAAAGGTGGCCATGGGAATGATGGACAGGCTGAGGGGTAGAGAGGTGGGGGTATGATCGTGGTACTGAAGTAATATGCATTCAAGGAGCCAGTGAATGCAACCCAACTCTACAGAGCCACATGCTAATGATGGCCACTATTTAATGTGTCAAATTCACAACTCCCTTCGTTTTTTCCTTTCTCTCTCCTCCGTGGGGCTAATTGCTCCATCCCCTCCTTTTTGACAGAGAGGCTGTTGGTCTGAATTAAAGCCCATATTGTGCCGTGCGTGCCCAACCTGCAACTCTAAAAGCAGGAGCACATGCAAACAGACCCACACTGTGCTGGACAATCAACTGGTCCACCTTCCACATGTCTTCAGCCATGTGCACATTAATAGACAAAGATTTTTCAGATCACCCTAACAGCATATTGGATTAGCTGTAATTATTCTAAGAGACAGCATGCTGCTTTTTTTTTTTACACCTATACTGGTCTGTGCAAATGGGTTCAACTATAACCCTGTCTACTTCCTGTGCTACTTGGAGCTAAATGTTCATTGCTGATCAAATAATTGTGTCTGGTTGCTGCAAGACATTTTCTCAACTTCCATCGGGGACTTCAAGAGAGACGTTACAGACATGCATAACTGTTACCTCTTTAAATTACACTTTTATTAACAATACAAACAAGCAAGACTGATAATATTTGCTGCCTAGCTCCAACATTAACGTTACTGTTTTAGTATTAGCCGTAGCTTGTAGCTGCTACTTTAGTGATATTGTCACAGGCTAATGTGACTGCTAGTTAAACAGCTAACGATAATACTGTATGTGCGCAGGACAGATTAGTATTTATAATAATAGTTAAATTCTTCAGTACTGTTGAAACGGGAGCTTGAATGACCTCACAAAATTCCTCATAAAAACCAGGGTCTCAGTCTTTATGCTGCTCTTCACCTGTTCAGCTGCTACCTGCAGCAGTGCTGGATAAAGTTGTGCGTCAGCTGAAGGAGGCCAAGACAGCGCTGTTGGTATCAATACTGTTGCAAATATACAATAATATAATCCAATAGTAGTTTTTAATATCCGAGTATCAACTTTTTAACAGCACTCCTTGGGTACATGTGATACCTACAGTACTCCAAAACGTCCTCTTTTTTTTATCAAGCATGGCCATCTGGCACAACTGTTTGTGGGTAAGGGGAGGAAAAGCGAGCAAGTGACACACTGTAGGAGAGAGCATTGTAATTTTGGAGGATGGAGTTCAGTTGCAGACTATGCAGATACGGGATTGCCACCGGTTGCAGAATCTCATCTCGATGTCTCTGCACTGAGACTGCCTCCAGTGATGATGAGCCTGTTTGTTAGCACCTGGGCTACCAGAAGCTCAAAACAAGAGCACATAAACTGCTTGACATTGGCAGAGATTTGTCAAGCTTTTCGTGGCAGTAAGTAACATACGCAACGCTGCTGCTCGACCCACAAATGCATGTCCCTCACAGTTGCGACAGCACTTAATGGGAAATAAAAAGGCTTTCCAGCTCTCTAAGATTTATTGCAGAGAAGCATTGTTGCAACAAAGAATTTCATTAGTTTATAAGGGAAGGGAAGCTTTAAGCCTTATCTTAAAAGTAGAGAGAGTGTCTGAACTAGTTTTTCCCTCTGAGATTGAATGTTTAGCAAGTTTAGCAATGTTTCGCAAGTGAAAGAAGGCAGTCCCACGTGTTTGTTTAATTTACATGTTGAAGGACATCCCCTGATCAAAGAAGAATCCAAGGTTCCTCACAGTGTTACTGGAGCCCAAAGTAATGTCATCCAGACTGCATATCTGGTTAGATGCATATTTCTAAGTTTTTTTTAGGGCCAAGTACAATAACCTCATTTAGAATAGAACCACAAAGTGATGTTTGTCACTTGTGTATGAGTGTTACGATTAAAGGCTCAATTAATGACAACTTTGAACACAAGAAATTCTTACCACAGTGTACCCACAGATATATTTATGCACCTCTTTAATCATTTAATCATCAGAGAGTTAATTGGACTTCCTCTTTTATAAAAATCTGACTGAAAAGTAAGATGCTGATGTGTCTGTTTCCTTTCATAATGTTCCGTTTAATATTATAGCTGGTGGTGGTCAGAAAAACAGAAAAACATTACGGAGATTCTACCAGTTTTCATTTGTATGTTTTATATAGTTTCTCTCCATCCTATAAACTTGTGTAAATCTTTTTTTTTTTTAAAGTATCCACATTACTGTCGAC
>VUQJ01008962.1:9894-23793 GCA_015108635.1 Andinoacara biseriatus | reverse complement strand
CGTGCACAAAAGGAAAACTTCACACAATGTGCTAATCCGACTTTCCTGACTCTTCCCGAGACCATGTGTGAAAACAGGTTTAGGCACACAAAAGGTCAACTGCAAGAAATAACAATGCTGTGAGTGCAAACACAAAGAATTAATTTTGTTGTTATAAGACAGCGACTTTCTGCAAGCCTTTAAACTTCAAGTCCTAGTAATTACAAAATGAAAATCATCTTCTAAGTTAAGGTCACCATCAATGTCCAGAAGGACAATGAAGCAGGGTGTGTTTTAGGGTGGGCCCACCTTGTAATTGACATGCTGCTACTGTATGCACACATGCCTCAGTTTTACAGTCAGATCTGCACTGCGTCCACAGCATCCGCCTTCAAAAAGCTAACGTGGCCATCAGCTCATGGTTCCAAAAACAGAGCTGCAAGCTGACGTTAACCTTACAACCTTAGTGTGTAACATTACTCGCATTAATAAAATAGGAACAAAGCACTTGTTCTGTGAAGTCTCCAAGTGGCATCCTAACTAGTTCACCTTCATACAGTCAGAAGTTTTGAGAACACGAAACACCGTGGCCTCTCTTCATTACCCACCGAAGCGAAGCAGAGACTGCGATGTGCCTCAGCGTTTTGTAGTCTCTGTTGTGCTAATTGTTACATTTTGGTGCAGAATCATCTGCTTCAGATTTACCTGGCTGTCCTTTTTACAAACATGTCCATGCCTCACTAGCAGTGCAGAACCAAGATTCCTTCTTATACAGCCCTGCTGCACATCCTGTTATAACTCCCCAGTGTTTGAGCCACTGTTGTATGATATCCTCTTGATCATAGCTAACTTGTATTCCCCCCCCATCAATGCATTTCTGTAAAATACATACAGTTGAGTTTTGAATTCAGATAACAGGTTCTGCCGTGTCTGTGATGACTTACTCTATCCCCTGTTTTTTGAGTGGTGTTGGGAGCAGCTATTCACACGTTTTTATGCACACTAAAGTCTAAAATGTTCTGTGTGTGTTTGTTTTTTTTATTGCATTTGGATTTGCATGCAGCTGATATCAGCAACTGATGTCACCAAAGCTCTGAAAAACAGCTCCGCGTACTTCACGTGTTAAAGGCTGCACATGTTCAGTCAGTGTAGCTTAGAACTGAGGCCCGCCGTGAAATGAAATAAGGACTGATCCATGATATTTTTAATTTAATTTTTTATAACTGATGTCAGGAATTAATCCAACATTAGAAGGACTAATGTTTCCCCGAGTTTCACCACCATTTAATTGGTGTGAGGGGTCAAACTGCCTTAATTAGACCTTCTGTTAAGTCTAAAATTAGCAGGAGAGTTAAAGTGTCTGATGACAGCCTAAACATTCGTGCAAAGGCTTCAACACTCTGAAAAGTGTAAAAGTGTGGCACTAAACTCTGCATACATGTAAACATTGACTGAATATTCATCATTAAAACTGGTTGAACTCCATATATTTCTGAATAATGCCAAAATGAGTAAAATTGGGGAAAAACACATCACGAGTGCACAATATATTCACCCCACAAGCGCGCACACACACACACATACACACGAGCACACAAACATACACACACAGTAGAAGGCTTTCAGTTTCTAAATCAATCCCACATCCGTAGCTAATGCAGTGCTGGGCCCTCTTCAGGAAGCATTAGTCCTATTAGTCAAAGTGCGTACGCATTCCTGTATGCGTGTGTGCGAGTGAATTTGTGTAGAAGCCGCACATTCAGCAGTAGCAGATCTCAGTGGATCCTGTGGGGTCAGCAGGTGCAACAGGGAATGAGGGACCATCTTGTTGCGTGTGTGTGTATGTGTGCGTGTTCCCTCCCCTCGATATCCTCTGGGCTCTTTATCGCTCTAAAATTATCCTCCATTTACTGGAAGACAGTGGACGGACGGAGAGAGAAAGAGAAATTTGGACACTCCAGTTTGAATGTCTTCCTGGATCACTTACGGGTGCAGAATGAAGAGAATAACAGGCTCGTTACTTTGTCAAATAATTAAATTTAATAAGTGCAGATAAGTTAAGGAGTCAGAAAGGGTGGTGATGCCACGGCTAACTGGGTGAGACGTTTCAGCTTTACAGAACTCAGAACATCTGCTCATTTGCCAGCTTAGACACAGCAGGGAAGCAAGTAGCTACTGTAGCTACACTAAACCTACACTGTACCCGCTACAACTAAAGCATACTCCCCACAGAGCAGCAATAACTGTGACAGTACAAAGTGTTTTTGTTCTTCTGCTGCAACACCAAAGTGAAACAACACACTAAAATTAATCAGTATTAATCTCTGGCTCTCTTCCACAGTGTATCTTTTGTCCTGTCACCCTCCCCACACGCCCAACCGGTCGCAGCAGATGGCTGCCCCTCCCCGAGCCTGGTTCTTCCTGTTAAAAGGGAGTTTTTCCTTCCCACTGTCGCCAAATGCTTGCTCATAGGGGGTCATTTTGACAGTTGGGTTTTCTCTGTACTTATTGTAGGGTCTTTACCTACAATATAAAGTGCCTTGAGGCGACTGCTTGCAGTGATTTGGCGCCGTACAATAAAATGGATTTGAATTAAAAAACAAAAAGAGGGGAATACTGCACTGAAAAGACTGTTAACAGAGGAGATACCACCTTGACTTGCCTAACAAAGCATGTAATTTTCCACAGAATGGCGACTGTGGATTTTGTCCCCGGTCTGTTATTGCTTTAGGGAGAGATCACCTCGCAGTCAGTACGGACAGGACGAATAATTACAGTGACCTGAAACTGTCAGTGTGTATAGGCGTGTGAGTGCTGTTACACAGGCTTGAAAAATGTGAAACAATCCTTTAAGGAAGTTAAACTCAGAAGACTCCTCAGTAACAAATTTAAAAGGGATTTATTATATGCTCATTTCCAGCTCCGTACTTTCATTCTTGGATTCTTCTAGTGTAGCTCTGTGTGATTTCACAGCCCCGTAATATTGGTGCGGCCGGTGATAATAACCAAAAAAACATACATCTTTAACCTGTAATTTTAAAAGAGACATTTAATAAACATAGATGTACAAATTTCTTTGGTCAGTTATTTAAGATACCAGTAGGGTACAATCTTTATTACAATACACATTGTACCCTACTGTATTCACATGGTTCTCGATCTAAATTCACCCACAGGCTGATCGTTTAACCTGAAGCTGCTCTATTAATAATTATAATTATTTTATTAATTATAAATATCTATCTATATATATCAACACGCACAAAACATTTCAAATCAAAGTTTTACATGATGGTCATCAAAAAAATAATCTTTACCACAGTGAATTATCATCTGTTAAGCTACAGTATATGTCTGCAATGTTTAAGGACTTTATTTCTAATTCTTCATTCAGTATTTAGCGGTGACTCGAACAAAATTTTGGGAGCCTTTAAATTAAATACGGGTGACGCACGTTGAAAGTGGCACAGAGAACGTAACGTTTCATTCACAGGAGGATGATGAAATAAACATATTAAAAAAAAAATCTAAAGAATTGGGATTTATAATAAATAATTTTTTAAAACATAAATGTTAATAATTGCTGTATGTGTGACAATGTTTCGCTTCGATTGGCCCATCTGTGGAGGAGGAGAGGGGGTGTATACAGAAGTACATACGCTACAATCATTATACACTGATCAAGCACTTTTTAATCTGAATATAGCATCAAGTCTGTTAAACTTCTGGGATATTGATCTGGTCAGTAAAGCAGCGGCGGGGGATGTTTATCATTTTCACCTGCTTTGGTCTTGATGAAGATAACAACAGGTGCATTACAGAGGCAACAATGAGACAACCCCAAAACAGGAATGTTTTTATAGATGGAGGCCACTGATATTTTTTTCCTCCTCATCTTTTCCGACTGCGTACCTGGACCCTGCAGAGGTTGCACAGGTAGTTCAACTCCTCCAGGATGGTACATCAATACATGCCATTGCCAGAAGGCGTGCTGTGTTTCACAGCACAGTCTCAAGAGCACAGAGGAGATTCCAGGAGGCAGGCAGTTACTCTAGGAGAGCTGGACAGGGCCGTAGAAGATCATTAACCCATCAACAGGACGAGTATCTCATCCTTTGTGCAAGGAGACACTGCCAGAACCCTACAAAATCAACAACAGCAGGTCACTGGTGTGAATGTCTCTGATCAAACAATCAGAAACGGACTTCATGAGGGTGGTCTAAGGGCCTGACGTCCTCTAGTGGGCCGTGTTCGGACTGCCGGTACCGTGGAGCCTGATTGGCATTTGCCATTATCACAGATGAGAGCAGGTTCACCTCGAGCACGTGACAGAAGTGAAAGGGTCTGGAGAAGCCACGGAGAACGTCATGCTGCCTGTAATATCGTTCAGCATGACTGGTTTGGTCGTGGGTCAGTGATGGGCTGGGGGGCATATCCATAGAGGGACGAACAGACCTCTACAGGCCAGGCAACAACATCCTGACTGCCATTAGGTATCAGGATGAAACCCTTGGACCCGCTGTCAGACCCTATGCTGGTGCAGTGGATCTTGGGTTCCTTCTGGTGGACGGCAATGCCGGACCTCATGTGAAAAGAGTATGCAGGAAGTTCCTGGAAGAGGAAGAAACTGATGCCACTGACTGGCCCCCACACTCGCCTGACCCAAATCCAATAGAACACCTCTGGGACATTGGGCTTCGGGTCCATTTGACACCACCAGGTTGCACCTCAGACTGTCCAGGAGCTCAGGTGATGCCCTGGTCCACATCTGGGAGGAGATCCCCCAGGACACCATCCGTCATCTCATTAGGCCTGACATTGTTAGGCATGCATACAAGCACATGGTGGCCATACAAACTACTGAGCACCATTTTGAGTTGCTGCAATGAATCTTTGGCAAAATGGACTGGCCTGCTGCCTCATTTTGTCACTTTGGTTTTTGAGGTGTCTTTGAACTCAGCCCTCTGGTGGTTGATAATTTTCATTTCCATCAAACGATGTGGCATCCTTTCATTCCTAACACATTACCGCGTCCATATCAGTGTAGATATCCAGCATAATTTTTTTTCCCATTGAGATTTGATGTCCTATAAGCATGGCAGGTCCCTTTTAAATAGGCCTGTAAATGAAATAAAAGACTGACAGCAGTAGTCTCCCAAAATACAACTCATCTGAAGGGAACTCCAGTTATGCATGTGTGTTGCTGAATGTTGATTTATATCAAAAAGCAAGCAGAAGACCAGAAACATGATTACTGTGAAGATTTTAATGAAAGTGTAACATGGTCTGGTTATGTAGAATAGCACTGGTGCACTTTGGGGTGCACAGGAACAGTGAACTAAAAATCCAAACCTAACCTGAAGCTACCTATAGCAGGCCTCCCATTAACCACAGTTTAGGTTGTCTGGGGTACTCTCAGCAGCTTCATGTTAAGTTAATTGAAATTCTGAAAAAAAAAATATTGGTCTCTCTCTCCTTCAGATGCACTGGTACATTTGCCAAATATATCCCAGCATAACTGAGGTGAATACAATTTTGATTGTGGTGCCCTGACCTTTTGAAAAATTCAAGAGCAACATGTCTTTCCTGGACAACCCCTGTACATCACTCTAAACGGAAGGGACTATTTCTTACGAAGTAGCTCCATCCAGAGCAATGGGAAGCTGTTTTTGGAAAACCACATTGCTGTTGACTTTTTTTTTTAATATACTGTGAGATTTTTGTAATTTGATTGAGATGATGTGAGAAATCTGAAAAGCTCAGCAGATGAGACCTGCATGAAAATCAAATAGAAATCAGTGTCATCTGCCCCTGATTTAAAAATAAACATCAAAGTCTGTGTGTGAAAACCTGTGTCACTCTACTCGGATGGAGCCACTAAGCAAAGAGTAATCATGTTAGTCTGTGTTTTAGTGGAAAGTTTCAGAGCCTTGTGATGGGCTGAAGACTGTTCAGAGGCAAAGCCCAAACCAGACGCCCTTTTTTTCTGAGAAATATAATTTTTTTTAACAACAAAAATATATTTCAAGAGCACTAATTAGTCTAGACTTCTCAATGAAACACTTGAGATGCATACTTACGCGCTTTTATCTTACATGCAGAACTCCATTTCCCCTTGTGAACCTCCCTAAAGTGTTCTCATACACCCTCTTCCTCACTGTATTTGTCCCTGAGGATTTTTACCATCCCGCCGTGGATCAAGTCTCAGTAAAATCAATATTATCCAGTCATGCAGCTTTGCATGACCACTTGAACATGCACAGACACAGAAATTACAGCACCTTCATATATAATTACAAAGACTCTAAATGAGTTTTGTCATCATTACCAAATAAATTAAAGTTTCTTTACATCATTTCATGATGGCCACAGGAGTTAGTATCAGGAACACCTATATTAACCCTGTGGTGGCCATACAGACAGGGCCAGAGCAGGACTGTAGATATTCTGAGGACAGAAATGAGGGTAGAGGATGGAGAGAGCTAGTGGGAAAGTGAGCAGGAGGAGAGGAAGGAGGAAACTAGTGCAGAAAGCGAGACAGTCAGACTGGCCATTATAAATCATATCCGCTGTTGGCGCCGGCAACGTATCCTAGCAACCAGACAGCCCCTCCGCCTCTCCTCCATCCCCTTCTCTATCTTCTGCTAACAGCCTGGTCACTCTTATTACCCATACTACATTGGGTTATGCCCCATAAACTCAAGGCAGAGTTTGGTTTGTGCTTACAGTTTGCTGAACGTTTGTATTAGGCAAACCTACCGGGAGCTGATCCCAGAATAGGAAACAGAGAGAGCACAGACTGGCCTCTCACTCTAAGACACACACAGCCAGCCACAGAAAATATAATAATACCTTCCCTCACTTCATGGTCTTGTTCATTAATTGTTTAGCAATATAATCCACCAACACGTTTTAAGAAATAAATGATAAATGGTTTATGACAAACTACATCAAGAAAGCATACAATGCCACACACGTGCCTGTGTGGACAATAGCCTTGCTGACCTTAAACTCTTTGACTGCATTTATATAAATACAATGTTGCTAACTTTAAAGCCTCATCAGAAATGGTTTCAGTGGAAGGCTGGCTGTCTCACAAGCAATTCTTAAGGCAGGGAAACCGGAAGAAAAGGCTGAGGTACGCCACATTACACAGGAACTAAAGATCAGTGGCAAACGTTTTGATGGAGAAATAAAGTTTTTGGTTCAAATCATGGTCAATATGGAGAAGGTCAGGAGACAGGTGCAACAGTGAGTGTGTACAGCCATCTGTCAAACACAGTGAAGGCTCTGTCATGGTTTGGGGCTGCATTTCAGCCAGCGGTGAAAATCTAAGTGACCAGATTCTGATCCAGAAAGTCTGCCAACGGCTTAATTATTCAGCATGACCACGATCCCAAACGCACAGATAGAAAATCACAGTGGAGCACTATCAGTCATGGATTGGCTCTCTGTTTTTGCCTTATATTGTGTATTTCCCTGTATGCTTACGCAATAAATCACTGCACCCATTTCCCATTTTCCCAGCAAAATATGAAGAAATGAGGCAAGGCCCAAGACTTTTACACAGTGCTGTATATTCACTGTTCCAGTCATGGAAGCTCATATTAAACATGGTTTCAAATAATGATTTCAGTGCATGTGCACATAAACCCTATCAGCCAAAAGCTCAGACTGCTGCAAACACTTGCACTGACATTTTGTTCTACTCTTGGATCTGTCTGATGTCATTAAGAGCTCTGGCCTCTCTCACCCGCTGTTCAAACCTTCTGTTTGTAAGAGGCAGTCAATCAGTTTGTTACAGACAAAAAAAATGAACTGTAGCGCATGCATAGATATTTTAGTAGACTCCACCCAATAAAATAAATAATAAAAGGCTGGAAATGAGCAGAATAGGTCTCCTTTAATATATAACCTGGTATTGCACCTGCTGGTCATAGTACTGTTGTATACTGGGACATTTCTTAGACTTTTGTTTATATTATTATCAACATTTGTACATTTCTTACAAACAAGATCATCTGTTTTTTTTAAAGATCTTTGTCCTTCACTCCTTTGTGCAAAAATGCTATATATTTTTTTTACTAACAGGAAATGATTCCATCCATGTAAAGATGGACCTTAACTTGAGACTTCAACTGCATCGGAACAGAAATAAAAATCTAAATTATTACTTTTATGCTGCTTTCAAATATTTTTTTCAGAGGTGTCTCATCACTAAATATATTACAGCTGTTGGCAACGCTTTAGGGTTTTTTTCCCCCCTCATTGCTGGACAATGGCACACCTCTACAGCACACACTTCTTTATGCTTTAAGTATTCTGTTTGGGGAAAGTACACTTAATTTTATGACCTTTCTAGTATAAACACATAACATACTCAAAACCTGCTTAGCATTACAATGTCGTATTGATTGGGGACTCAGCTTTAGCGTGCCTGACTCCTGTAGTCACTTAACATCCAAATGCTTTTTTTTTATTTTTTATTTTTTTTAGAACAGGATTTGCCAGTTAATTTAAGTAACGGGTGGAAGCTGGTGGAGTTTTTAGCCAAAACACTGCTGACAGATACTTAATGAAACTTGACTTTAAGATCCATTTGTGTTACAATCTCTGAAAAACTGTCTAAATCTGATGCAGCCACTCCGAGTTATCATTGTAAAGCTGCACACCTCTTAGATTAGACTTGAAACTCAATTTTAATGGTTTTGCTTTGTTTTTGTGAAATTTCCTCCTGATTGTTGCAGGACTGGTGAGACTGAACAGACTCTTTCTTTAAGTCAATTTGGTGCCAGACCACCGGTTACTGACTTTGATCCTTGGATAAAACCCAAAAAAAAGAGAGAATGTGTGTGCGCTCTAGCTTGCATGACTAACACTTGGCTGTGATGCACAACGAGCAGGCCAGCTCTCTGCTGCAGCTTTATGCAGTCTCCTCACTAAAAGCTTCACCCAGTTACTGGTCTCCAGACAGTTACAGTCTTACCTCTGCTCTTTCATGGGCTTGGCTACTGCCTCATTGTCTACTGGCTTATGAAATTCTGAGTACTCAGCAGAGTGAACGGACAGTAACACACAGGGAGAATGAGTGTGTGCATCTCTGGGAGCAAAGGAAATGAAGCACTCAGGAACCACTCAGTCAACCCATAGTCTGAGAGCCATCACAAGTGGGTGGTATGAGAGGAAAATTGTGTTTGAGGAATGAAGGACAAAGTTGCCAGAGAGTGTGTGTATAAGTAAGCATGTGCGCGTGCGTGTGTGTGTAAAGGAAGTACGCCACCTTGTGGACAGGAATTGACAGGATTCTCCTGCTGTTGTCCATCTGTGAGAGAGAAAAGGACAAATTATTTAAGAGAAAGCATGTTGCCTTTTCCTTACTTGCATAATGTACTGTATATAACAGGCAATTTGCTGGTGGGAGATCAGGGGTAGATTTTCCCCCTTTGGTCTACATATCTTTGCCTCAAGCGACTTCAAGAATATTTTAAATTCAATTTTGTTTTATTTATATCACCAAATCACAACAAGTCACCTTAGATTTTTAATAAGAGTCATCACTGATGGGGATATCCTCCCACCATCAATGAAAATATAAAATAAATGTAGAAGTCAGGATAACTTACAGCCCCAATTCATAATACAAAACCCTCCAGCAGGCGTCTTGTTACCTTCTGCAAAACTACTTCGCCCTAATTTGAAGGCCTTGCCCTAAATGTTTATCCAAATACTTTTAGTCACCCCTGAGTTAGCAAAGATAAAATACAAATTCCAGCAAAAATAAATTTTCAATAATAACAAAACTCATTTAATCAAATCAAATTTAAGCATACTGTAAGAGGTTGATATTCTGTGATCATCTTTAACATTTCTACAACTACATTTTGATAACCACATCCTAGAACAGACAAATTTCCACGGTAATCAAATTACAGAAAGTACATAATGCAATAATGCACTCTTGTATAAAGGTGTATACATAATAGACAATGTCTTTTTATGTATGTAATCTATAACAATAAGCCAGACTTAATGCATACTTACAAGGTATTCACATCATATTCTACTCATGTGTGTACAGGAATATGTATTACATCACTATAATCATAAGGCAACCATGTTGTTTACATTTGAGCAATATTGCTGAGCAGTAGGTATGGCTTTAAAATTGCTCAATGGTGAGTCATAATTTGTACTATTGATAGCCATGGATCATCCCTGACCAACGTGTTTGACAATGCTCAACCAATCATAAGTTGGCATCACAGGCTAATCAATAAGAACTGATGCTACTATAAGCAGACTGGCTCTTTCCTAGAAATTTGGGATTCCCCAGTTTCTCACTATCTAGCTCCTGCCAGCTGTTCAGTGACCTCAGTCAGTTGCTGGATATCGGGAATCCCCACATTCTCTACAGCTTAAGTGTACAAAGAGTACCAAACATCCAAGAATATGAATATCATGTTGCACATATTTGAAGAACATATGTCAAATTCCATGGCTCTATTCGTTGAGGTTTTGGAGTTTATAAACTAGAAAGAACAAGGCATTCATGGTTTCCAAAAAATAATTTCAAGGTGTGACTGGTCCACAGACAGTTTTGTACTTTGCCTCAGTCTGTGTTAAATGAGCTGGGGCCCACAAAGTATTTTTTTTTCCCGCTTGGGTATGTTAGTCTTAACTTTCATTTATGCATACATTCACAAACTGTATTTCAGGGGTGTTCCTGAGCCTCTGCAGTGAGAGTATTAGAGTCCTATGCTACCTGAGGGCTTGAAGATCACAGCCATTCAGTATGGATGTTCAGAGACCACTTCTGAATCCTTGAATGATATAACATACTGTAAATAATTATATCCACAAGTCATTTGCCATGTTACATTGAGAAACATCACACTTTAACAAAGTTCTACCTAACGAGGTCTGCAAACCACACAAATAGCCATTAAACACACTACTTTGAGAATAATTTCTTGACGGATAGTCATGAGCTTTTGAAGGATGGTCCGCCTATAAATCTATAACCGCCTCCCTTTAAGAATAAATGAGAGTCACAGCAAGAGTAGAAAAGATAGTAAAGGCACCGGTCCTACAGAAAACATAATCATGCTTTACACTCACACCCCTGAGGACACTAAACTAAATGAACTTTTCATTTAATCTGTCTTATCTTAAATTTAATTAAGGATTAGAAAAAGTTTGATAGAGTTCCGAGAGTAACTGTTTCTCTGTTAGCTTTAGCCAAAATAAATTATCCATCCACTACCATATCTACAAAACCGATGCATTTATAGTTCATGTATACAGAATAACCTTTAGGTGGAAAAGTGCCTGTCGTTTGATGTAATCAAGTTAAATTTACAGATTTACTTTTATCACAGTAGCCATAATGCAGATAAAATAATTGAAACAAGACTTAAATTTTTTTTTTTATGGAAAAATATGTTTTACAACCCAACACATTTAGATGTAACTGTCATGCTTAGCTAATGGAATAAAATTATTAGAGGACAATATATATTTGTAAAAAATGTATGCAAACTAGATAAAGTTACTCATTGTTGTGACCTGTTATCACCACCCTCCACAAACGCTGATGACCCTGTGCTTATGCGCCCGTCTGTTTGCACTGATCGCTGCACTGTCATGTACATATTGATTATAACTTACCATAACTTATCTCTGTATTGTATATTTGTAATATTGTGTTATAGTATTTATAGTTATATTGTTTTTTTTTATGTAAGCACCAAGTACCGCAGCAATTTCCTAATGTTGTGAACCTCTCAAACATATGGCAATAAAAATCTTTCTTATTCTGATTCTGATTCTTATTATCTGCCAATTATGCTAATTAGTATGCTAACGCTAGCTCTGACAAAACTCCGGTGCTGCTAGCAACTCTTTACATGCAACTCTTTAAAATATATTTTTTTTATTTTAAGCATTTCGGATCATACGTTATTTATGTTGTATTAACTATAAGCCAGTCGTGCTAAAGCAGCACAATAATAACAATATAGGCAGCGCAAAGAGCGAAGGTGAGGAAGCTAACCTGAGAAGGGAGGTCCAAACCACCTTCATGTGCAGTTGGAAAAACAAATATCAAGCGCTGCAAATCGCTAACTCCGGGGATGAGCCGAAGAATTAAATGAGCGTAAGGATAACTGAGCTTTAACTGATTTTTTTAATTTACTACATTCCAAATAAACAGCACGCTAGAGACACCTAGTTAGTGTGTTTGGCAGCCATTTTTTAACCTTCACGATATGCACCTGAACGCATCACCACACACTGTTGACGGGACTTTATCGCGGGGTCGCGGCTCAGGAGGAGACCCTCACGGCGGGTTACAGAATGCGGAGGATGGCGGAGGAGATACAACCTGCCGTGGAGCAGAGGTGAGCTGTCTTCGTTGGTTTGTTTCTTCTTTATGTTAGATTTGCTGGTTTTCCCTGTTCTTTTCCCCTCTGTAACGCCAATGCTGCCCGTTTGTTCGACAACAATTACAACTTTATTTTTTTCTTTATGAACCCACACTCACTTATTCACCGGTACCTAAATACTGTACATACTTCCATACCAAGCCTATGTGAAAACGGTGTCGTGTTAATATATAGGCCACCCGCTTGCTGGCAAACTTCCAAATAGTTTCCAATAGTTTACGAATAATGATCTTTTTAATTTGGGCTACTATGTTAGTGATTTCCTTTACGGAACTTTATTCTTTTAAAAAAAGTAATTTTTAATGGCATCTCCGTCTGCTTTCATGCTCCAAATAGTGAAATCGTGTTGATTCTGAATGCATTAAGAGACAACAGGGCTTTCCAAAGATGTTCAAAGCAAAACAAACATATTTTCTTAATGTCACTGATCATAAAGGGCCCCAAATACACGAAACAAAGAAGAGTTTGGGCTTCTTTCTCTACATTGATTGCGTGTTGTTGTTAAGTACTGTAGACCAGCAGCACTGATAAGAGAAATATCTTAGAATCAAAGGTCAGCTTATAGATTGACTGGTTTGCATGAGCTTTATGTGTCCCGTGTGCCTGCTTTTGTCCACGCTTTCTGCCTGAGTCACAGCTCCTGGATATCAAGTTGGCTTCCCTCCTGGTGCCCCACTTCTCCTTCTCAGCTGAAAGATGCAGAGGAAAAAATCCTCAAGAGTAAGTGTTTCTAATGGAGGTGTTTTTCAATCTGTAGTTTATGTATTCCATAAAGTCAGATCTGCAAATCCGTGTTTTGAATCTAAAGTGGTTTCCTTGACCCGTAATCTTTCCTGTCTGCCACAGCTGTGAAGCGCCCTTTCTCCAGGCAACATGTTCGGATATCCAGCGGCAACTATCTGTGGACCTTAGCTTTCTCCATTCAGCAGCAGTCACCCACCCTGTCTGTCCCACAGCCCCCCGCCCAGCCCTGGACCCCTTTGGTTCTGCTGCATGGCTTTGGAGGCGGCGTTGCCCTCTGGGCCCTCAACCTGGACTCTCTGTCCAGTGGTGGACCGGTTTACGCTCTAGACCTGCTGGGCTTTGGCAGGAGCAGCCGTCCCCAGTTCAGCACTGAGCCCAGAGAGGCAGAGGATCAGTTTGTGGTGGCCTTGGAGGAGTGGAGGGAGAAGGTGGGACTCGAGGAGATGGTGCTGCTGGGACACAACCTCGGAGGTTACCTGTCTGCAGCCTACGCGCTTAAATACCCACACAGGTGCTTTGGTTTGTGTGTGAGTCTGTGTGGGTGAGGTGTACACGGTGCCAGGTGGTTTTCCAGTTAAGCCATCGTTACGTCAGGTCGCCTGGTTTGAGATGTATTTTGGTGACAGAAAATATAAGTTTCAGAGATTATGGAGTTGAAAGTGGACCTAATGTGCTCATTTCCAGCGCGTTCTTTATATTTCATAGACTTGACAGAAAAGTAATAATGTGGTTC
>VUQJ01008961.1:13016-26466 GCA_015108635.1 Andinoacara biseriatus | reverse complement strand
AATTTGACATTTCTTCCAAGAAAAAATGACACTTTGATTTCTCGGAAATGCATGAAATTTGGCACAGACATTCTTCACATCAACCTGAACAAAAACCTTGGGATCAAATTTCTGTAAAATTTAAGACGTTGCCATGATGACGCCACAAACATGGCATCTTTTTCATCGGGTTTGCCAATTAAAGTTTGCAATGGGAAAACAGTTGAAATTATTTCACATTTCTTTGAGCTAAAAATTACCCTTTCATTTCTCAGAAATCCATGAAATTTGGTACAAGCATTCTACACATCAACCTGAACAAAAAACCTGGGACAATATTTCTGTAAAATGTAAGACGTTGCCATGGTGACGCCACAAACATGGCATCTTTTTCATCGGGTTTGCCAATTAAACTTTGCAATGTTTCACATGCTAAAGTTAAAAAATGGCTCAAACTAGCTCGGCTGGGAAAGCTGGGTTCAAATCGGCACCAGGGGGGCGGCGGCTGGCGAGGGCCTATCATCGCCGCTTGCGGCTTTAATTTGTATTATACCCATGTGATAGACAGTTGTCATAGAGTATTTGAATTTCAAGCAAGGAAACATTTAGAAGGTTAATCAGACAGAAATCAAAACTACTTTTTTTGTCAAACATCTTGTTTTTCAGTGACACACCACAAAAAACCCAAAGAAATGTGTTTATATGAGGACAGCTCATGAATTACTTTTTACAGATGTAATTTATGGATGCAGAACTAAATACTTAAGCTAACTATGTAACTTTACATCGTTTAAAACAGGCTTACAGCCTTAACTTACTTCAGAGTTTGTTTATTTGTTTTTTTTAATGACTCACTGACACAAGGTTAATTAAGAGCGCAGATATACAGCAGAGACATCTGGACCACGTCACTTTATCTGACCGCCATAAATCATTTCTGCACAGGAGGACATGTACTGTTAAGCATTTAAAAACAATCCAATCTTGTCTTAAATTATCAGTTAAACAGATAATTAACTAGACAGAACTGAACATTATACATCCAGTGCAAGTTTACGGTGGCTGAAAGGTTTTAAAAGTTAGAGAGAAGTTTGTTACGACCGCAAAACTGTCAAAAACATTTTTCGGGGTAACTGCGAAGCACTGTCTGAGAAAACGATTTTCAAGCAAAGTTAATGTTATGAAGGTGTTTATAGCTAAACGTTAAAAATTTTCAGCGTTAATTGGAAATCACTTTACTGAATCCTATTTTAGGGCTCGGAGACTGGTAAAAGCCTATCACCTGCCCCCTTTTTTTCTTTCTTTTTATTAACCTGCCACGGTGGATGTTAGCATGACAGGCTAGCCAACTAGCTATAGCAGCGGTAAGCCTTGTGGATAAGTTTGAAGGAAACTTCGTCTCAGACACTTTAAACGAGTACGACATACCTTCCGTACGATTTTCATTCGAAGGAGCCGACAGACAGCTGCTCACCAAGAGCTGTAGAAAGACAATCAGAAAAAGGTCACAAATAATTCTCCTGCTTCGCCACATACTTCCGCGCGTCGCCATGTTGGCGTGTGACTGAAGAGGCGTGGCTCGATGTGGACGTACACAGCGTGTGGGCGGTGTCCGCTGGGCGTGTGGGTGGAAACGTACGTCTAGTGTAATATCCGTATATTTATGGTTATATCAGCAGTAGGAACAGGATCGACTTCTGACTCACCGTCACTGAAAGTAAACAGCCTATTATATCAGTTTTTAATTTTTCTGGGAATTGTAGGGCTTTGCATATTTCCAAAGTTTTTCATGCAACTGTAAACACTTACTGCCCACTTTATTAGATACACCTTGCTAGCACTCGTTTGGACTTCCCTGGTTTAGAGGTCAGCTGCATATCCATGATGAGAATATCCCGTTCCAGCAAAGATGCTCTATTGGACTGAGATCTGGTGACTGTGAAAGAAACCAGTTTAACATGATCTGAGCTTTGTGACATGGCACCTTATCTTGCTGGAAGCAGTCATCAGAAGACAGATGTACTGTGATCATAAAGGGATGGTCATGGGTCAGCAGAAATACTCAGGTAAGCTGTGGTGCCTTAACTGGTACTACACAGCCCAAGGTGTGCCATGAAAAGATTCCCTACCTTAAACCACCACCAGCTTGAACTGTTAATACAAGGCAGGATGGATCCATGCTTTCATTTAAAGTCTGAACCTACCATTCAAGCGTCAGGGCAGACTGAGAAACATTTTTCCAGTCTTCTACTGTTCAGTTCTGTGAATTGCAGCCTCAGCTTCCCATTTGCCATTCTGAGGCTCAACGTGGGCTTCAGACATGGTCAAGATGACCTGCAATGTCCTCAGAGTACATAGAGTTGCTGCCATATGTTTAGCTAGATATTTTCATTGAGCAGTGCACATGTATCTAATGAAATGGCCAAGAGTGTATGTGAATGTGAACAGGTGGTACAAGAGGTTAGTAAATCTCCATTTTATAGACTGAACAGATTTATCAGTAACAAGGGATCATATAAGGTAGTCTGCTCCTATCGAAATCATCATCTGCTGTAAGACTAAATTACTCACCTGCCTGCCCAACAGTGTTTTCACAGAATTTTAAATAATGTGGGACGACATTATCATCAAACAGGCAGGCCATCCCATGACAAGATACAAAATAAAAAAAAAAAAAAAACAGTTCAAGATGTTCTTTATTTAGTTCAGGGAATGACAATACTGCCAAGTACACTAAGCATGACTCCCATTACCATTTGTGGAAGACTACAATTTCCTGGCCATCATCCTCCTTCAAAACAAACAATGTAACTATCACCCAAAGAAGTTCAGCTGTGTGCATGACGGGTTGCATCCCATTTGCTCGACCAGGAATAATTGACGAGTCTTTTCCCTTCCTAAGACGTCAGGTGAATTAAACTATGTAAGACCATCAATAAAATAACAATTTTTGCTATTTGTAACAAAAGACATGTTTCACACCAAATGCACAGACACAAATGACAAGTGAGACGAAAACACAATGTACACATCGGGTTGTAGTGTCTCTTTGAGCTACTCATAGCTGCTTACACGAGGGACAACTAACCCTTCCCATTGTACAATATATCAAGACAGATACTAGAGCTCTCCAGTGCCGACGTGCTTAAATAAAACTGAACTCATCACTACATCTTTTGAATGAGGAGCGCTTACCGGTGCTATTCAACAGCACCATCTGGTGGCAGAACTACTTAACTGTAGATTAAATGTTTGCATTTTGGGCTGTTCTATTTTGACTCCCTTTTCATTGCATTGAAAATCAGACACACACAAATAAAGCATTGAGCACGAATGTTGTGAAATGGAAAAAAAAAAATGAGGCCAACTTGAATGTTCTCAAGGCTACTTTCCCTTGCAAGCTACACAATTCAAGATAAAACCTTCTTATAGTTTTTTTGTTCTAAATTGGGCTCTTTCATTTCAAAATATAATGTGGTCCATAAAAAGTGGTAGAGTGGCGCAAGAACAATTTGACCTTTACGCTGTCTTGCTTCCAGCTATGTAACATATTTAGGGGAAACTGGGATTTGTGAAGGAGAGCTAATCAGTAAAGGGTTTTTTTGTTTGTGTTTTTTGGTGGGGAATGCATGTGTAGTTGGGAGGACTGGAAGGCCTTCTTCTCCATCCTCCTACGCCTGGAATTCTAAACCAAGACCAAGCTTGTGACCGCCAGCGTTGATGTTTTTGCCATCAAGGAGAGCAGAAAGTGTCAGCTTGATGCCTAGAAAAACAGATAAGTTCCAAATATGTTAACACTTCAAACATTACAGAGGTTGCCTATTAAACTCCTTCATTCTTAGCTTGTGGACACTATTTCTCCAGTACTGTCCTTCACACTTCCAGTCGGATTGTATTTTCATATTTGCACCCAAATTCCTCAGCTCAAACTGAATTAAAAATGGATTTTTTTGGAATAAAAACTTTTCTTTTTTTAATCACTCTTGTCTTTGTAAACAGAGTCAGGTCTATTTAAGCAAACCTAAACTAACACCCAAGTTCTGCAGAAACTTCACTCACCTGGCTTCAGAGTCTGAGTGTAGCCTAAGCCCACAAGGCTGGAGTTATTCACCTTAGCCTGTAAGGGAACCACACATCAAAATTATACATAGAAGATGATGAACAAAAAAAAATAATTTTTTTAAAAAAAAAATCACATTACATTCTGGGGTTATGTACTCTAGACAAAGCAAGTTATTAACCCCGATAAAACCAGCACAATAAAAACAGCTTCTCTTCAGCAGCTTTGTATCTGTAGTGCACAGGGCTTTTATGAAAATGAAAACTGTAAATTGTGTTCATATATTACGTACATAAAAGCCAAACTAGGGACAAGGGTTGGAAATAAGCAACAGTTAGTGAGTGTGAAACTGATTCTCTATCATTATCAAATTAAAGTAAAAGTTTGTCAATGGCACATCGTTAAAATAGAACCTGAAAATGCAGATAATTACACCAACAAGCACTCACATTAACTGTCTCTGCTTCAAATGGGAATTAAGGCTTTTACAAAGAAATAATCAGCTGTTACAGTAAAGCTGTTGTCCAAAGGGGTCACACAATGCTGATTAAGGTGATCAGCGCCAGGTACATTAGTTTGAAATATGGTATCTATGGCATTGTTCCCATGCTGGTGCACCTGCAACGATGCGTTTTAGGTCAGCTAGGAATGGTTGCCTTGTCTAAGTGGAAGAGAAACGGTGGGCAACAGCAAGCAGCAACAGGGTGGGGGGAGAAAAAAAACAAGAAGGCATCCAAGGAGAGTTTCTGAAGGTAAAAGAAACTTAGTGATCAATGGAAGGACTACAGAAAGCAATCGGTAGCAAAGATATGCAGCAATCGTGCAATTCTTGCTGGCACAAGAGGGAGACAGAAGTCCTGCAATGCAGGGTGAAGGATTAAATTAGCCCAAGCCTTCACTAGCAGACTTGAGTGAGTCTCTTTAAGGTCAAGCACGTGTTGTATTCACAGGGGCTAGCAGCCATCACTCCAAGTTGGTCAGCTAGGCAGTAAAGTATACACAAACTAGAAAAGGCACAAAAACAAGCTGATTTTACAGGCACCTGCACTGCATATTCTAAAATATACCTGCATTATGAGATCCTTATTAGAGGGTGGACAAGAGACCTAACAGGACATCAATAACCTAACACTGCTACAACAGGACCGATCTTAGTGTACCACCATTACTTCAGGTTACAAACTACTCACAGAGAAGGACGCGTCAGGATCAATCTGATACTTGGCAGCGATGCCAAAGCGGGTGTTGCTGTTTCCAGCAGTCCAGGCCAGGTTGACGGCCGTCTCCAGCTTGTCATTCACCTTCTGGTAAATGGAACCACCAAACTCAGTACCATCGTTTCTATGGAAAGACACATTTACAATACATTTAATGTTGCTGCAATGACAAGTGCCTTGAGGCAACCGTTTGTTGTGATTTGGCGTTATATAAATAAAACTGAATTGAATTGACACCATTTTTCCCCAGAGGTGACATTATCAAGTCAAAGGAATTAAATTATGGTTTTGTGTTTCGTAAAAAATGACTCGAAATCCTGCATGTCAAAGACGTCCACAGTTGGGTGAATTGTGACTGATGGAAAGCTTACATTTTACACTTTACGAGCAGACTCGCACAGACAGGCTCAGTCAGAAGCACAGCAGGAAACAAGACTAACACCCTGCCCTGTCCCTCCCTCCTGCTCACTGTCTAACATCACCTCATGCTACATTTTCACCGAGGCCTGCCAAACACTCACTCCATCTCACTAGCAATATAGTAAATCCCATCACCTGGGTATAAAAATAACTGCAAGGCACTTGGGTGTCCGGCGGAGTGCCAAATAGGCAACAAGTCAGTCATCCAGACAAGGTCAAGACAAGAGGGTTTGAAAGCTCTCGTCTATCCACGTACTGGTTGGGAGTCACTAATAACGTTTAGCCTGTGACTTACATTCAACTACCACAGCACAGAAGAACTCACCTAATGTCAGCGTTTTATCCACGGGTAATTCAATAAAATGAAAACAGCACACATGGACTTAACGTGTATTCACACTAAGGTTGTGTAGTGCCTGGTGCCAATTCAGAAATGGCTTATTTATCAGACACATGATTTCACAATATTTTGTTCCCTATATCTTAAATTAGAATTTTGACAATGGATATCAATGTGACTGCAGTAAACCAAACTTCATAAGATAACAGACTGTAAACAGATGAGGAGCGGCCATATTAGCATCTCTTACACATTCGTGTGGAGCTGGAACTCATCCGTCTTGTATCCAACTGCAAAGTTGCTCTGGGTGATCCTGTTCCTGCCAGCCTCAAAGGTCATCTGGTAGCCGGCCAGCCAGCCCTCGTAGCCCACCACTGCTGCGCCGTGAATGGCCGTGCCATTGATGTCGTAGTTAACGTCACAGCCAAGGTTGATGTGGTCGCACTTGTAGCCCGTCTTGAGCTTCCCACCCTTCTTGCTGGCAGGATATTGGAGAAGAAACAGGTTGTAATTGTTGTCTCACAGCATGAAACATCAAACTGTTGTGACACCGAAAGAAAAGCCCCATCATCAGCCTCTAGAGGTTTTTATTCATCTAAAATATGAAATTCATTCACTCATTGTACAGTTGGAGTTCCTGCAATATTGTTTTTGCACCCATGCACTTTAGCTTTAACGAGAAAACAAAAATTATATATATGTACTGGAGCGGTCTTTTTCAGGAGTCTCGCGCAGCTGCTCTTACCCAGTGTTTGGCGAGAAGGAGGAATCCAACGTTAGTTTCAGCCCCTTAGTCAACTGTGGAAAAAGCAAGATTAACATTTAAAAGAATGACTCTTCTTCACTGGCACGCTGTAATAAATGCAGAAAAATAAATAAAATGTTAGAGTTCAAAAGCATTTTAAATCCTACTGGATTTTAAATTAGACTTCTTGAACTTTTAGTCATATTTTGAGATGATTATAATTCACAGATTCCTTTGCCAGGAGCAGTCTGTGTCTAATGGTTTTCCCCAGCCACATCACCTGATCCTCAATGGTGATCTCAGTCCCCAGGGTGTTGTCCGTGTTCCACTTCTCTGTGAAGGTCAGTCCATACTCCACCCACTTGTATTTGGTTTCCAAAGATCCAGCGACCTTGCTGGTCTCTGTGTTAGCAGAGCCAGTGCTGGTGAACTCCTGATCATAGAAACAAGACACAGAAATGCGTTAACCAGCCATGTATGTTCAGCATGGTAAAAACCACCACACTGTTAATGTGCAACACCAAAAGTAACACTAGCAAATGACCGTGGTGCTCTCATGCTCTGAGAATTTCACCGGTTCACTATCAATACTGTTCACTATTACCACAATTTGCAAGTGGACGAAGCTATTAGCACTAGCAAGCGGTCGTCCAGTACCCCGGGGATCACCTCCAGTTGTCCGATACCTCCGGGCTGTGAACTGTTTCTGGCTAGATCCCCGAATCTATCAATAAAATGTTGTTTTTGTGGTCCAGGACCTAAATATTTTGACACTGATGCCACTCTGGATAAGAAACTGGATCCAAAAATGCTGAGGGTGGATTTACAAGGTCAACATAAGAGGTCAAGGACTCCTGGCAACATTTTGGAGATCAGATAATAAGCTACTTAATTATCATCCAGGATGGTCTTAAGCTATGATAATACTGCTGGTAGACCTGCTAATCTGATAATGACTGACGACGACTTACCAGTCCATTCTCTGACTTTGTTTTCAAGTCCAGCTTGATGAGCCCAAAGCCTGAAACAGATATTTAACAAAAGATCAACATGATGTATGCACAACAATGGAAATATAATACAAAGTGAGAAAAAAAACACTTATACATGAAGTGGAACAAGTTTCTTAAAGGTTCACCTTATTTACAAGCACTAGCAAGCTCTAAGGATAACTACTTTAATCCCAACACCATTAGTGGTACTCAAGCAAACACTACCCTAATAATAATTTAAAGAGTTACTTTTGAAAATTTAGAACACGTTAAATCAAGACACTGATTATGGTTTGTGAAACACTGATTTATTAGCCTCCAGAGTACATTTAAAGTGATTTAGATGCCACTGAATTAATATATGCATTCATTTAATGTCAATCCTCTGAAAGCTTTAGTGCTGCTGGTTATGAATAATGGTGAGAAGGTGGGTTGAACTGATTCTGATGCTGTTTTCCATTACAGCCATCAGCTGCTTCACTAGCCATACTTAACATAACTAACATTATCTACAGATTTTGCTGTCCACCTTCATCAAAACTGCCAGTCAATCTCACTTGCCAGGAAAAAAAAAAAAGTCAGTTTGTTTTCTTGAACTACAGCACTTGATGCAAATACTTAAGCCTGCATTTAAACCAATTACAGTCAGTGTTATAGTTGCAGTGATTCAGTTTTGATGATACATATGAATCAGTAGCTTTACGAACTGGGAATTTCCCAGATACTCTGCGGACATGGTTCAGTAATCATCTGAGCACAGCTTTGTGTATACACAAACAAAACCTAACAGCATCCAATGTAACTGCAGGCCCAGTGAGCAACACATGTTCCTCTACTGGCAACTATATACAGGACTGCAACTGGTTTGAATCCATCACTTTCATTTGGCATTACATTGTGTGCAGCTGCTGGATTTTTGCAGTCCCTGTTTTGCTGTAACTTGCAAAGAAGGAACTCGTGTTCTCATTTATTCACAGAACAAATAACCTTGTCCTTCCAGTGACAGAAGTTTTACAAAATTATACTGTAAAAAATGATTAATAAGTAACAGTACAAAT
Source organism: Andinoacara biseriatus (assembly GCA_015108635.1). Classification (NCBI taxonomy): domain Eukaryota; kingdom Metazoa; phylum Chordata; class Actinopteri; order Cichliformes; family Cichlidae; genus Andinoacara; species Andinoacara biseriatus. The sequence continues at coordinate 17,655 of VUQJ01008961.1, read as the reverse complement.
AAAATTAACCACCAATGAAGCAAAAGGAAAAAACCTAAAAATCAGAAGCTAGCATGCATTAAAAATCTTCATGCTCATTTTTTTTTTTTTTTTTTTAAACATGCCTCTCCCAGCTTATTCACCTCCATCAAAGTACCAGTAATTAATATTTTACCCATATGCCATCGCTTCAGTTATACAGTTTCACGATAACCCACATGGTGTCCTCCATAGTACAATGCTCTAAAATGCTTATGAATAAAGTGATGCTAGGTGGTGCTTACCATATCCTTTGGTAAAAACATCCCTGGCAGACTTTCCAAGGTCAGCGTAAGTGGGAGGTGCAGCCATTATCTGAAAAAACAAAATGTGCATCAATCACCCTATTTTTTTTTATCTCTCTAGCTGTCCCCCAACCCCCATCTGTACTGCAGCACTAGGATAGGTAACAGAACAAAAAACTAGCATATCAACTAGCAACACTATCGTCTCACATGCACTACATTCCTTTACACTTGCACACTTTAAAACAAACTGGTTAGTTTGTATGGAGGTGTCATACTAGAAATAACATTAATTTCCTGTATCTAAAATATGTTAAAGTATATATGATGAATGCTTCTATCGATGCTTTCAAACACTCGGCTTAAAGCTACTTTAGATTTCAGGTGAAACTGGGGTTACAGACACTAATACTAATAGATTTTCTAAATCATATTTCAAGTTTTAAAATGGAAGAAACCAAGTTTAAAAAAAAAATAGGACAAAGAGGGCTCAGACTAAAATGCAAATTGACCCCTTTGTTAACTTTCTGGACTGCCTGCTTTCAGGTATGTGAGTGAATGTTCATTTTCGTCAGCCTGTTGTGCAAGATGTGACGTCTATTTCATCGTCAGAATAAATTTATGTACCATATTGGATAGCACAATAGTGGCTGCATGGAGATTTGATAACATATATGTTAATATTGGTAGTAGATAGAAGTGTTGGCCAAGTGAATAGCAACTGTAGATCACGCAATTCCTTAGTTAACGTTTCATAAAAAGCCAAAGAATCGTATCAGTGCAATAAGCTGGTTTATATTCAATACATTTTTTTTTAATGAATCATAACACTACATCCCTCCTTCAGTTCAACTTTCCTTACCAGTTCTTTTCCTCAGGCATGTTCAATCAACTTAATGAGCGGCCTCGCCCTTTATCAACAACCTCACCCACGTACTACAGTTATAACACATATCGGAGACACACTGCATCAACATGCTTTTTCTATATCTGTTTAGTCCAAACTTGTTCCACTCCAGCTTACATTTTGGCTTCCCCTGTAAAGACTGCAAGATCAGCTCACACACATCTATCCCTAGCATGTACTCACCATCAAATCATTCAACCACCTCTCTAAAGCCAGTCACCTGGGTGTTCAGTGGTGTTAAAGCACCTCGGGCAGAGGTTGGTTATAATCATACTAATATATTAATTACTCACAGCCCAAAGCTGGATTACCAACTGGGCAACAGGGGCAAATCCCCATGGATCCAGGTTTTTTTCCTTAAACATGGCAAAACAAAGAATCAGTGAGTCAATTTTCTATTTCAGTTACTCAAGTGATTAACTTGTATTTCCAGCTCGAGCATTCTCCGTGGTTTCCGGGTATAGGGTGGAAATAATGAAACTGACAAGTACAGTGAAGATCATTAGCGCCCATACACAATACATTTTTTTTGCCACAGGGTCCCTCAGGACGTTGATCCTTCCTTGCTGAGAGCACAAACAATGCACCTGTGGGTAGCTTTACTGCGTCCACGCGTGGCTACCAGCAGCAATGACAGAGGCCGTAGAGGACATGGGGCTAAGACAAACCTGCACGTAGGAGAGGTCGCAGAGATTTCTTACAAAGACGCCCAGCGGGAAACTAAATAACTTTAGGCTAATATATACAGCAAATAGTTTCTAAAAGAAAGTGCAAAGATCTCATAATATTGGCATGATGAGGACCATTCATAAAGTGTTACACATCTTCAATATCTGAGTGCCCTTCAGGACCTCCTAAGTCGTAGACTACTTCAGAAAAAAGGAAAAAATATAAAAGTGAAATCAATTAAAAAAAAAAAAACTCTAGTCTTCTCCCAGAGTGACCCCAGCAGTGGTCTCCTGAACCACCCAGAGGTTATGAAGAAAGGCAGGGAGGAGAGCATCTCCCTGTCCTCGGCTGCTAATCGATTAGCATTAGCTTGTTCACAAGGTGGGCAGCGGGCAAGTGCCTCAGGTGAGCAATGTTAAGGCAAAATAATCAATCCGGAAGCCAAAAGTCTGCCAAAACAGATTTGACTATGAAAAAGCAATACTCCTCAGATAACTCTTCTGGCCATGCGTCCCCCTCGAAATGCCAAATGACCGCACCGAGAGACATTAGCCACCAAGCTAAAAGCAGCAGGCCTAGCATCGCTACTGAACTTCGACCTGCATCCAGCTCTGGTTAAAAGGATGGACGTGGCGGGCAGTCTTCGGCTACAGGTATAAAGATCCACCGGCGGGCAGCATCAGCGGAGCGGTGAAATAAATCAAACGCAGGTTGTGCCCGGTTTCAGAATAAGAAATATAACGTACCTCAGGATCTGTTCCAGTACTAGCCGAGAAGGAGCCCGTCCAGCACGCAGGGAGGAGAGAGGAAGGAGGAGGTGCGGCGTCGCGTACGTGACGAGACACGTAACAGCAGCAGCAGCCTGTCAGCGCCAAAGATACAAACAGCAAGATGGTTCTCACTCGAGTTCAGCCTGAGTGGGAGCAGCAGTGGAAAAGAGTCTCCCTAAAGGTTCCTCCGTAGACTTATTTTACTTTAAGTACAGTTATTCAAGTAACCTACAACATATTATTTTTCTACTCCACCTTATTTCAAATGGAAATATTGTACTTTTTACTTACTATATTATTGGTCATTGGTTTTCTCTCCCATCTAATCCTATCCCCAGCATCCTCCTCTGTCACATCAACCCTTTGCATGTCCTCCTTCACTATATCCATGAATCTCCTCTGAGGTCTCTTCCTCATTTTCTCCTGCCCGGCAGTTCCATCTTCAGTACTTTTGTATATCCACCATCCCTCCTCTGCACATTTCTAAACCATCTCAGTCTTGCCTCTCTAACTTTCATTTTTGCTGTTATCCTTCTGTCACACATCACCCCCGACACTCGTCTCCACCCGATCCACCCTGCCTGCACGCTCTTCTTCACCTCTGTTGTGCACTGTTCCTTGCTTTGGATGGTTGACCCCAGGTATTTAACCCCCCCCTCCTTAACTACCTCTGCTCCTTGCAGCTTCACCTGTCTCCCTCTCTCATTCACACACATGTATTCTGTCTTGCTTACGCTGACTTTCATTCGTCGTTCAAAAGATGTAACAAGCTTTTAAATTCGATGCATTTTAATAACACTAAAAAAAATTAATAAAAAGCACAAAACGGAAATAGCAAAGAGTGGACCTCTAGTCCTGCTGCATTCTCTCTGGGTTGTAGTTTTGTGCTTTTTATTAATTTTTTTCGTTACCTCGACGCATGCGCAGTTTATTCCTTACGGCAGGCAACTTATCATCATCATCATTATGATGATGATGATAATCATCATCATCATCATCATCAATTTAATAATTTTTTTTCACCTTGACTTATCAGCCTCTGTTATGTTACCTGTCCTCTTCATAGCAGAGCAGCCACAGAGCTCACAGGAAGTCATAGTTACCGTTGCCATGGTGTATTGAAACTGAGCACCTGTGACTACTGCAAAGCCTTTTTTTTTTTTTAAAAAAACAAAAAAAAACAGGATTCGCCCTGCAGGATAGCCTCAGCCTTCATAACTCCTATAACTAGGCATTAGATTGTTTCAGTGATCAGTATATTTTTTCAACATTCAGGGGTACTCAAGTGCCATTTTTTATACTTTTCTTACCTTTTTAAACATTTATTTATTTCGTTTTTTTTATTTTATACAACAATAATGTACTTTTGACTATAATATCTAAATAATTCAAACTAAAGGAGATAATTCTGCTGCACAGTGAGTATAATTTTACTTATGTATCACTGCTAAATCAAACTTTAAATTGCAGGAATTGTTCTAGTCATGTAGTATTTTTATTTACATTATGTATATTTTCCCCCTCAAATTTAATATCAGCATCTTAAACTTTCTCTAGCAATGCCTGGTTTATGCTTACAGTACACTCCAAAAACCACCATACCTTTTTAAATAACATGTTTTTAATGGTGCCAGTTTTACAGTGTGGCAGGTATAATTTAACAGGGAAACTTTAATGCAATTAAAACCTACAGAAATGTCGTTATAGTGGGATTTTAGTGACGTGTTTTAGGTAATGTTATGTAGATTACTCATTCTTTTCTCATTCTGACAAAGCGGTGGTTGAGATTCTTGCTAAAGATTAAGTTGTAAATTACTTTGTGTTTATCATGTATTCTGCAAATTATTTCTTGAGAAAGTCTACCTTGCTTTACTTGGCTCTGAATGCAAAGCGGGGCCGTGAACGTTTCTGTAGTTTTGTTTAAGCTTGTGTGCAGGCAGGATTTCACAGAAATGTAGCCGTGTGGTTTAGTGAACGTTGCCAAAACTTTAAGGTGCTTCCTTTGCACCGGGTACAGATGGCAGGCAAAA
>VUQJ01008958.1:7031-17745 GCA_015108635.1 Andinoacara biseriatus | reverse complement strand
CTTCAGTCAGAAAGTTTCTCGCTAGCTCAGTAAATCCACAGACATATGCACCGACGTATTACAACAACGGGTCCACCTGCTCAATACCGCGTCTACATGTCCGCCGGCTACATCACGAACACATGAAAAAGACTCACTTCCGTTATTAAGGTCATGTGACTTACGGTACAACCCAACAACTGGGTACTCTTGGGGGTCCGGGCGACGCCAAAGTGTAAGAACGGACGCAGTACGAAGACACAAAACACGGCGACAGCGGAGGATTTCAGGTTTCCAGAACTCTCTGATGTCACTGGAAAAACTAGCTACATTTGTCGCTAGTTGCTAGGGGGGAAAAGCCTAGCAACAAAGTCACTAAATTGGCAACACTGCATGACCCACGTGAGCTTAATCTGCTGCGTGGTGGGGTGACGTATTTACGCCATGAAATTAGCATATCATGATAGAATTTATTTTCGTGGGCGCAATTCTTTTACAGGTATTATCGTGAATGATATGATATGGCCCAGGCCTACTTGGAGGACTGTGTTGAGATAGCGTACTATAGAGTGTGCCGGAAGCAGGACACAGGACAACCAAAAGATAGCTTTTACAGGCGCTATTTTTACGTCACAGGTGGACATCACTAAGGAGCTATCAAGTTAAAAATTCTAATAAGCACATCAGCAGCTTTTGGACCCAGACAAATAATACAAATATCAAAATATCACCTTGTTGTTTGACACAATGTTACCATTTTTTTTTACATTTTATAAACCTTGCAGTTAATTAGGAAAATAATCATCGCACTAATCAATACTGCGAATAACTGTTGCTGCTAAATTATATTACTCAGCAGTTATATTGATGAGCCATTAAGATGCAGATACAGCCCTCATTGGCTTGACATGGATGTTTTTAAATGCTGGCTTTTGTGTGAGTACACAGATGTGTCAGTTTTCTATGTTTCTCAGTGTCACTGTCAAATGTTTGACTTTTCTTACATGGACTTGGAGTATTGTTTAACTGGCTAACCCTCCAATCTAAGGCATGAGGTCTTCTTAATATTTAGAAGATAAATAATTATAGGCATTCTTACAGATGACACACATATGACACGTTATCAACCTACTCATGACACAAATATCCAACTGCACAGCCCTTGTGTGAATGCATGAATATTTCAGATGTTAATATGCTACGGCTGAACTCATCGATTATTTGTCAAGGTGGGGACAGCGGCAGTGCCTGCTCAGTCTTGATTGTGATTCAGATATTTGGAGAATATTAGAGGTTTGTGACTTTGAGCTGATCTATTCTTGTCAAACTGGGTGTCTCAGACAGGGCTGACTAATGATCCAATGGTTTCAGCCACAGCAGGAGGGATCGGTGACAGCTTAATGAGGCCACAGGGCTTCTGTGCTTACAGTGACAGGGAAAAGGAGGGAGGTGGAGTGATGAGAGATGTAGAGGGAAAAGGGAAGGTAAAAGTAGTAGTGAGTAGAGAAGAGATAAAAAACAGGCAAGAAAAAACTAGTATAAGGAAAAACTGAAAAAGGCTCAAGGAAGATAAATGAGAAAGTATTTAGTATGCAATTGCAAAGAATGCGTAAGGTGTCCCACTGACATCCTCCCACTCCTGACGCGCCTGAGATTCACTCTTATGGAGGATCCCCAAAAGCTTGGTGCATTTAAAGTGACAACTCAAACGGGTCTTTTTTGTCTCCTGTGTATCCTCCTCCTCCTCCTCTTCCTGTGTTGGTGTGAGAGATGAGTCACCCACAGTAATAGTTAGGGAGGGTTGTCGCTCCTATTGTCAGTGCTGGAGATAGGGGCACTGTGGGGTGCAAGGCCTGCATCAGCATGTTCACACCGAGTGACAGGCAGAGAAAGATGGCAGCCAACAAAATAATAGGTTAGATTGTAAGAGAGGGAAAATAACAGCGTGAGCAGGTGAAGATAAGTGGCTACACCAAGCCAAAACATTATGACCAGTCACATAGGGAGCAAATAACATGTTAAAATGCTCACATGATATGGTTGGGTGCAAGAGAAATGGACCAGTGTGCAGCTGTGACATGAGACAAATAGTAGTGGCCACTTAATCCTGTTTCCATGTGGGGTGCTTGTGGTTAAACTAGACCAATCATATAACCTCCTGGGCAGGGTGGGGGGGTGGAGATTTACTTTCACCCATTAACGCGGCGCTATCCACCCTTTAAGTTATTTGTACTTGCACATGACTCACACTTTTTTACTATAAGTGTTGGTAATATGAAAATATAGTAGCCAGATTAAATTTAATATGAATCTCATGATGAAATAAGCTAAAATGACCTTGAATAGTAAGTCATTGGTGGAACCCTACTCAGACCAAACCTAACTTTACTCGTGTCTTTGGTTGTTTGTTTTGCCATGACACTTTTGTTCTTAAATGATCAAAAAAAGAAGCAAAAGACAGAGGATGACAAAGAAAAGGAGATGTGCCCAGACCTGTTTCATCTTCATGAAGTACTTCCCCACCTGCTCACACATTTTTGTATGATAGCATAAGGCCTAATTTTCAGTAGAGGAAAAACAAGAGCGCAGAAAGGTAAAGTTCATTCAAATCTCAGTTATTTCTTTTTGTAAAATGGTGCAAGTCAGTAGCTATGCATATAGCAGATGTGTCACTGCGCTCTACCTGAGACTATAAAGTAGGGCGGCAATTGTGTCTGTTCTCTGGAGAGACAATCTTGAGTCATACAACTCTCCCAAAGCCCAAATATCCCCTGGTGAAATACTGAAGGTACACACACAGACACACACGCACGCACGCACACCCTTTAAATACCTAAATGTACCTAAGGGGTGAAGCCACAGACAATGAAACATTTATTTTCTTAAATATAGCATTACGTAATTTTCTTCAAGTGAGCCAAGAAGTGAGGACAGGGAGCAAAGAGGAAAGCTAAGAGGGAGGAAAGACCTATAAGGTGGCATCCCTAGTGGAGCAGCACAAATGATGATGGCTTTGTTAGAGAGACTGAGACTGAGACCTCAGCATGGCATCTCACCCCTGCTGCTTCAGGAGAAAATCGATGGCCCTGTTTTAGGTGTAGATTTAGATCTTAGACAACCACTTTGCTAAGCCTAATGCACTTACTGATCCAAGACCTCTAATGGTTGTGAAAACTGTGATTTTTTTTAATTTTTTTTTTTATTTGTCAGCAGCAAAGGCAGATTTTATGTGATGTAACAGAGCACGTAAATCTCAAAGGACAAAGACTACCATGCAAGGAGGATGCCTCCTTCCCTCCACCTTTGGTTTCTTTTTACAATGTACACCAAGTTTTACAAACCGTCATGTTTTTCCTATCAGCAATCTTAAATAAAGTGCAAAATGACATTAATTACCAAATGTTTTCCTAATTCTTGTCTACCAAGTGATTCTTCTGCAGAGAACATTTAAGGAGAAGAAGGTAAGTGTTTTTCAGTCTGGACAGACTAACAAATAATGGAGATGAATATCAACAATGCCAGTAAAGACATGTTATGGTCAAAAGTGCCAAGGGAAGGCAGTTAGTGGAAGCCAACATTGTTTTATTGTACAGTGCAATAGTGTCAAATACTGGCATTTCGACAAAAGTCACAGGAAACACACAATACACAAACAAACTATGGCATTGTCAGCAGTGAAAAGCTCATTATTAAGGAACAAAAGAAAAAAGTGTTCCCATTAGGTGGCAGGAACAGTGATACTGGCTTAAGTCAGAGATTTCCCAGGAGACTTTTTTTTCCCCCCACAATTTTGGGTCTTGAGTGAGCGCACATATGTGACAGGTTGGGTCCCACCATTGCTAAGGTGCTGATCTCTTCAATGTCAATGGCTTTGGAAAAACAGCAGCATTCAATCTCCACGAATAAGAGCAAGCTGGCTGGGAGGACTTGTTTGAAACATCGTTCATTGGTTTTGAGATAAAATGTTTTTGACTCATAAAATTAAAACGGTTAAAATAATTAGACATAAGCAGCGGAAATACTGAATGTAAACAAACAGTCCAAAATAGACCCCTCATGATTTCTGTTTAAAGCCGAATGTACCATTTCAGTTTTAGTCAAGTATCACACATTTTGCTTTAAGATCATTTAAGATGTCTCTGCATCTATTTGTTGTGGGCATGCTGTGAAGAGCCCGTCAGGGTGAAAGGCCTTATTACAGTAAACAAGTCAACAGGTTGTGACTCATTTTCATGGAAGCAAAGCTGGTACGTGACATCTCTTAGCCATTTTTTTTTAAAGATCATCCTCCATGGGGGGAAAGGAACATGTATTTTTGGACTGAAATGCAGCAAAAACCTGCAAAAACCTGCAACCCCCCCTACACACACACACACACACACACACACACACAAATTTCTCCTGTGGTCCCTCCCTGGTGGTGACATTAAACACTGAGCTGCCTCCGCCTCCATTCTACGGAATAGGTCAGCTCCCTGGCTGCTGTCTGCCTGCAAACATACACTGTTTACCAGCCTGTCTGCAATTACACACACACGCACAGTGGCAGAAGGAGGCGTGAGTGGATGCAGAGGCTCATACACTAATGAATGCAAGTACACACACACCTCATATACTGTGGGTGTATAAATTATTTATAGAACTTAGAATTTATTCATCTAATAAATTCAATTGCCTGACTTGATTATCTTGAAGTACTAAATAATACTATATTTACGCTTTCACTTTAGTCAGGTTCTTATAAATGACAAAGGGGAATTTCAATGTTTATTGTTGAGGGTTAATAAACAATAGTGAAGCTAATAAATTTGGATATCACACTGACGTTATTTTAGGAAGCTACTGTGAGTGTGCTGTTAATGTGTCATTTAATGCGAGTAATGTATTGATACGAGATGTCTTTGGTGTAGTGAAAGAAGCTCTTTTTCGCTAAGCTGATATGTTCAGTCTGTGCTTGATTGACAGAAGCAGTTTGAAAAGTGTCAAAGTAAACAAAGAGTAGGCTGTGTGCTATTAGCAGTGATTTGGAGGAATTAGATCTGTGATATCTATAGAACGTGTTGCTACGGTACATATATGTTTGAATGCTTTTTTTTAAGCTAAGTAAGTTATTCACTCTGCAGCCTACCAATTGGCATTAATGATTTTTTTTTTTTGTACTGTAGTTGCCGTAGACAATGTATGTACCAAGACTACAGTTCTTCTGAAACGGTCAGGGGCAGCATACGACTACAGGTGGACCCCAATAAGCACATGAAAAGCTACACACGGGACAACAAAAACTATACATCGAAGATGCCAACAGGTACAGCTGGCTTCACCCCAAATCAGTGATGAGAAAGGTAGTAAGAGTCGGCTATGGAAGTACTTTGTCTTATCTATATTTTGAGACAGCTGGTACTGACATTGTGAAATCAACTATCGTCCATCAATCCATCAATCCATCAATCCATCCACCTTTGCAACTGAGGACTGCCCTGTGATATCCCAGCTGATCAGATGATAAGGAGGTATGAACCAAACCATGGATTTGGAGAATCTTTAGATGCCTATTAATACTTTTTTACTTACAACTGATTTTGTCATTTGTGAGTCATCACTGCTCCATTTGGAGGCTACAGAAATAAAGCTGCAGCACAACATTTATGAATTATGACCAGATGCTCCACTAAAATCTTACTGTGCCAGTGAGCTAATAAAACCCCACAGCATTATTACTGCTTTTTGCTGTTTGACTTTATGAAGAAGACTTTATTTTGGGTCATCTGACACCAAAAAATTAAGATATTAACAATTAATTAAATCAATGAATTAGACAGGGTGTAACTCAGTCTTGTGCAACTAACAATCTGTAAGATACTGAAAGGCTCCACCGGGGAACTCTGTGATACGTCTCAATGGGTTCGTGATTATGAGCACCTTTCATTTTACATGTAGCCATTTTCTCATGTTATTAATATAACTATATCTATCTATCTATATCTCTCTCTCTATATATATATATAATTAAAAAAGAAAAAAGATCTAAGCAACTACTTAAGTTCCTCTCATATTTCCTGTCTTGTGCTGGACAGGCAGAAATGTTTGCTGCTGCTGACCAAATACTTTTCACATACAGGAGAGGCTAGAGGCAGAGCAAGATTAAGACAGCACACACCTAGTGTGTGTGTGTGTGTGTGTGTGTGTGTGTGTGTGTGTGTGTGTGTGTCCGTCCGTGATGAGTTTATGACAGCAAAGCAAGTCTCATGTCCCTGGTCAGTGTTTGCTGTTGCATTCATGATGAATGAACGGCAATAAAAGCAAACTGCAGGAGCTGCAGGAAGGAAGTGATGAACTTGAAGAAAGCATGAAAAATGAGGTCAAAGGAAAGAGAGGCGAGGAAAGGTGCACGAGGGTTAGGATTCAGACCAGACAGCGTGTCTGCATTCACCAGGAGAAAACTGAACCTTAATCCAGACCTAATGTTCTCGTTTATTAGTGTCAGGCAACAAAATGAACCTTGATATCAATGTAGAATTTGTTGGATGCCAAAGAGCAAACAGAGACACAAGCATCACAGTGAGATCAGAATAAGAAATGAGCATATGATAATACTAAATCTCTCTGCAATCCACATTGTTATGCACATTAATCATCAATGGCAAAACCCAATTTGAGCTTTATGAAATTATGCTCAGCAGTGAAGTGTTGTTCATGCACACTCATTAAATTATTAAATCACGTCAGGCTGTGTAGTCAGCTTCCTCATCTCAAAGACTTCCCAACAGGCTACTCGAAGTCTTTCACCTGCTGAGACTGCGGGCTTTATCACTATTTTTCTACACTTCACCTCAGTAGGGACCAGGATCTGGCACAATCTTTAGTCTGTCTGCACTAAATGAGCTCCCGTTCATTCAGCAATTACATACACTGATGAGTACTTATGTGTCTGGAATAAATAAAGACTAAAGTGTCTTTGACAAGAAACACACAGAAAAAAAAAAAGGTTTTTGTTGTTCTCTGAGTAGAGTGTTGGACTCCGTAATTCAAAACTTTTCATCTAGGTTAGTGCGAGTTCACTATGGACCACTGAGAACCCCTGATGCTCAGTATAATAGAAAATAAATAACCTATTTGGAAAGTCAAAGTTTCTATTAGCCACTTTGAAGGCCTCTACAAAAGTGGCATCTCAAAAAAAAAAATGGGCCGACCTCTTGAGGAAGAGGAAGTTCAACTTAACAAAGATCAAACCAGGTTAGTGTTAAGAGTACAAAGGGGCACAATAGCACGGCGTCTCGACCAGAGAGACGCAAACATGTCAGTGAGGCTAAACTCCTCGACAGTCTACCTTGCTGAGCAACTCGTCTCTTCAGTAACACTGGAGCCACAAGCACTGGCTCAGACTGACATAACTGGGGCAGGTATCTGTGTGGGTGTGTTATTGTGTGCATACCTGACTGAGAGAAAAACAATCTAAAATCGGCTTAAATCGTTTAACAGTAATGCAACAATACAGAACAGTGATGATTTAAAAACAGTAACCTTTCACAGGCCACACATGCATCTGACTTTTATTGATGGGATGTGAAGGTCTAAATATAAATATAGACAGTCCACTTTATCTAATGAAACATGTCGGCTGTCCTACGTTTGTGGTGATAATTGTAAAAAGAAATGGGTCAAAAGATAAGCCAACACATACACTCATTGGCCACTTGATTAGGTGCACCTTGCTGGTACATTTATTTTGGTCAATAATGACATGATAGCATAAGTTGCTGCAGATTTTTTGGCTGCACAGCCACAATGTGAATCTCTCACTCCATCGTATCCCAAACGTGCTCTGTTAGATTGAGAGCTGGTGACTGTGGAGACCATTTGGAAGCAGCCATCAGCAGATTGGTATATTGTAGCCATAAAAGGATGGATAGCAGCAGTCCTCTTGTAGGTCGTATTGGTTGATGCTCAGTTGGTACTAAGGGGCCCAAACTATACAAAGAAAATTTCCTCCACACCATTACGCCACCAGCAGTAACCTGAATTGTTAATAGAAGGCCAGATGGATCTATTTTTCATGTTGTTTACACCAAGCATGACGCTACAATCCAAATGTTGCTGCAGATATTGGGACTCATCAGACCAGGCAATGTTTTGCCAGTCTTCTATTGTCTAATTTTGGTGAGCCTATGTGAATTGTAGCTTACCTTCCTGTTCTTAGCTGACAGGAGTGGCACCTGGTGTGGTCTTCTGTTGCTGTCACCCATCTCCTTCAAGGTTCAATGTACTGCACATTCACAGATGCTCTTCTGCCTACCTTGTTTGTAGCAAATGGTTATTTGAATTACTGCTGCTTTCCTACCAGCTCAAAGTAGGCTGGACATTCTCCTCTGACCTCTGATATCAGCAAGGCATTTTCTCCCAGAGACCTGCCACTAACTGGATATGTTCTCTTTTTCAGAACACTCTGTAAATCCTAGAGATGGTTGTGTGGGAAAATCCCAGCAGATCAGCAGTTCCTGAAACACTCAGACCAGCCAGTCTGGCACCAACAACCACGCCACATTCAAAGTCACTCAAATCTTGTTTTTTCCACATTCTGATGCTCAGTTTGAACTTCAGGAGGTCACCTTGACCATGTCTACATGCCTAAATGTACTGAGCAGCTGCCGTGTGAACGGCTGATTAGACATTTGCATCAGTGAGCAGTGGTCTGATGAAGTGGCCGCGAGTGTATGCCGTCATATTCTGAGAATATGGGGAAAGAAAATGCTCTTCAAAAGAATGTTCTGAGTAGGAAAATGATCCCAAAAATGCAGATTTAGAGAGAAGACGCAGTTAGCAAACAGAAGGGCAGGTCGCCCCCACACAAGCACATGCCCCACAGCAGAAACATCCCAATGCTGAGAATTAAAGTCACACATGCACAAATATCAGTCATCATAGACTGTATTGATGCTTAATCATACAGCCTTTCCAATAACTGCCAGTATGTTTATGTATGTGTGGATTTTAAGGCCACTCACAGGCCATGTGGTGTCTCCATGAGGCTCATTTGCAGGCACGCTAATTACACTGCCGTCTGCCTGCATCTCCATTGTGCCCTGATTACTGCTCTTCCTCTTGCTCATCACAGCCTGCTAAGGATTGTCCTTTTGACACACACAGCATATTACAAACCACATTCTCCTGCTCCTATCTCTACTGTTAAACCATCCCTTTCCCCTACATCTTCCCACAAGCAGAAAGCCCTCCAGCTTACAGGCTCGTTGCTCCATTTTGCCTTCCGCTGGAAGAAACCAACACTGTAGATGTCACCTTGCTAATCTTTCGTTTCAGCTTTGCTTGACCCCCATGTGCCGATTCCTACCTTGCATTACTTATTATCCTCCTCAAATCCCTCCTCGAATATTCTTTTTTTTATGAGCATCCTGCATTAGCCACTTCTCCAACTTTTCGGGCTCCTTTCAAAAGCCCTCAGGTGCGGCAACCCTCTATTCCTTTCAACAGGAGCAGTTTTATAAAATTGGTCTTAGTCTTTAAAAAACAGAATCTTAATACCTACACACATATTTCCAACTTGCACTTCTCTTGATGTCTCAGTTTTCCTTTGCCAAGTCTTCCGTCTTTACCTGCCCGTGAATATTTCTCTCTCCTTTTTGTTTTTTTTTTTGTGTTTTTTTTTGAGAGCCAGACTTCAGGACAAGCACATTTCAGCACACTTTGATTTCCTCTTATTAAAAGGAGAAAATTAATTCTCATCCACGCACAACATGACCGCATTAATTAAAGTTGCAAGAGGAAGTTGGACATATTTGGCATGCATTGCATGTTGATAAGCAAAATAAATGGTTCTATTTGTGCTGATATAATATCTGTTAATCTTCAAGATGATCAGGCTTTAATTATCCTCCATAACAAATGCACTGGTCACACTAAGCCGGAAAAACTGTGCAGAGGAAAAGTGTCTTCATTAGCTCTTTGACTCTTTAATCTAAACAGTATTTGAAACCTAGCGTCCTGTGTGAAACGCACCAGCTGTGTGGGATGAAATGAGCCTGAGGATTTAATCATCTCAGTGTCCGCTGACATTATGTAGCTTTGAGTTACGCCTATAATTTTTCAGAGTTTTAGAACTTTATTAGCAGTAACCCAGCTGTTATGCTGAAACTCTCTAGTAAATCTCTCCCATCTTCGTAATTACGTCGCACTAATTTCCTCTTCCTGCACTCTCTTTCCTCTCCAGGTCTTTGGGGTTTATTTAGGAAGTGGGCTTCTGTCATTGTCGGCCTGAATGTGGATTTTAATGAGCTAATAACTGTAAATAAGTAAAAGGAAGCGCCCTTCATCGAGCATGCTGTGGAGTACTAAGTATAGAGAAAACAGGGATACACAAACAGCAGCACGTTACATAATCACATTATTAAACATGTTTTCTTTGGGAAGAAGACAGTTGGTGTTGTTTTATGCAGCTGTTCGAGTCACATGTGCTGTTTTATCTAGCTGAGCATAAGAGAAAAGAGACAAAGTTTGCTTGAAAGAAATTTATCTCAAAGCTCTGGTCTGGAGGTCGTAAACCTCTGGAGCCACACACGATGACCCCTGACCTATACTCTCAACCTTTTCCTTGGGATGTGTCAGCATGTGATTCCTAGTGGGCGGGGCTCACCAGTATCAACTAGGAACACCTGAGCCACATGTTCTCAAACCATAAATGTGTGGCCGGTGATTATTTCTGCCTCTCGCTCACCTACCTGCC
>VUQJ01008957.1:22890-35027 GCA_015108635.1 Andinoacara biseriatus | reverse complement strand
ACTTACGGGGCAGATGAGTAAACTGCCCTGCCTCGGTGCCTGTTGCCTAGCTACTGCCTATCCATCCTGTATAATTTTTTTTTTTTTTTTTAGTTTGTTTCTTTTTCTCATTTTTCCTTGCCAGCGCAGAGCCATGACTTGACTAAGGCTGATTCCACTGCAAGCAAGTGTGCACGTACACATCAGGTACTGTAGAGTGCCTTGTGTTTTTTTGTCCCTCCTAATCCTTTGGTTTCCCTCTTAATTCTCCCATTTACTACAGATGTATTTGAAAGTTTTTAGATCATGGCCCTAGGGACAAGATAACATCCAGCATGAGGAACAGGTTAAGTTTCAAAAGACTGCTGATGCACACTGCATTAAGTCAAATATTGACCTTTATGTGTTGAGACAGTTTTGATTTTTCACGCTGTAAAACAAGGCGAGCATACTGCAGTCTGGTACAACACATTTCATAACCATTAAAATGGCACCTCACCACTAGACGAGTGTTACTTTCACATATTTCTTGAATGTAAAGCAGTGTCACCCTCCCATACAGCTGTCAGTTTTATTATTATTCGATAATCTGCTCTGTCAAACTGCGCCTCTGTTCTCTCTTCTTTATTCCTGTCAGTGGTTTTCAACAGAGTCGTCTCTCTGTTAGTTTTACTTATCCCTCTGCGGCATTCAGTTGATTTGTCCTTCAAACTGTGAGCACTGCAAAGAGCAGAGGAGAAGAATGACAAGAAGGGAGCCACAGAGAGCAGTGGCCAGCACTGTTATTCATGTTTACTATGTAAAGACTGAGGGCGAAACTCGTCCGGTGCCACAACTGTATATGGATTGTAAAATAAAAGTCTCTTTAAACATTCAGCATGCAGTGCAATAAATATATTTAGCAAGTCCAATAATGTTTGAGTGTTTGTCAGAAGGAATACAGGGACAGTGTGTGCTCGCGGCGGCGGCTCGGCGGCTGAAATGTGGCTTTTGGGTTCAAGGGACACAAGGCTGGAATTTCACAGTAGGTTTATGCCATAATTTTGCTTCTTTTTTTTACAGCATTGCAGTCCTTACAGTGCATGATTATTATTACCAGATGTGTTAGGCGATGGTTTTTCGCTCGTATGGTGCTGTTTTCAAGGACATTTTTTAAACTTTTGATTAATTCTGTTACAGCATATAGAGCCTTTCATGCACTGAAGAGATAAGACTTGAAGTACTTAATGTGACTTAAAGGTTAGCTGCCAATTTAAAATGCTTGCCATTTTACTTGTTTTAATCAGGCTAAAGTTTAGGTTAATCAGGATGCAGTATGGCTGAAAGCTCTTCATATTTCTCTTACATTGCATAGAGAAATAAACTAATTTGCAGAGGGCAACGTAAGTATCCTCGGCTCTACTCCATTTTTTTTTTAATCACAGAGCTGATTTTGTATTCATACACCTGGCTTTAAATAAGAAACAAATTAGTCACATGCAGAGAAAAGCAGCCTCACATGATGAGCAAAAGAACAGTGAAGTGATCCTTTTTTACTAAAAAAAAAAAAAAAATAGCTGTAAAAAGAAGTTGGAAGTATATCATTGAACTAGCAAATATTTGAAACTGACATTTACTTAATGAAGAGAGATAGGAATCTGGGAGAGACGAGGAGAGCAGATTCAGGACCTGCTCTAGTTTCCTCAAATGCACAGTTAACCTTTGCTGTTTGAATAGAGGTTTTTTGAATATGTTGATGAAATTAGCCCTCCTGAATGCGTTTGACCGGTGTTTGTGCAGCGGTTTGTGAGTCAGACTCAGCTCTGGGCAGATGGTGGTCGGAATGGTGCATAAGGTTTGCTTGATATTCATCAGCAGAGCTGACCTCTGCCATGATGTATTCAAGCATCCGACAAACCACTCAGTGTTCATCCCTGCATAATTAATGAATGCAGAAATTCAAAAACAAGAAGAAAGTTTTTTGTTGCTGTTGTTTTTTTGTCCAAGGTTCTCACCCTCCTCACTTCTATCGTGGTTGATTGGAGAAAGACTGGAATGTTCTGATAAAACGCAGTTTCATATTTATGTGGTTTTGGAAAATGAGAACATTGGTGCTGACAATTGTTTGAACAATATGGGGCTGGGTCAGTGAGAAAAGCTCAGAATGTATTATTAAATGAACACGCATTGAACCCACACTCAACCATCAGATTCTTTAAGTAAAAACCTTAGAAATTAGTGTATGGCACGATATGTAATAATATAATAACATAGTAACAACATAGTAATAACAGAGCATTCTATAAGTTTGGCGTATTTGTATAATGGAAGTTAAACTCATTTTTAGATTAGTGAAACTGGGGGCAGCATGGTTATAAGATGGTTAGAACTGTTATAGCCAGAAGGTCTTTGGTTCCAGTCCACCAGCTTCTTGGGGCCCCCCTACGTGGAGCATGCATGCTCTCCTGGCGTTTACATGGATTCTCTCCAGGCACTTCAGCTTCTCCCTGCAGTCCAGAGACATGCTTGTTAGGTTAACTGGCAATTCTAAATTAGCTATAGCTGTGAATGTCTTTCTGTGTTTGCCCTGAGACAGACTGGCAAGCTGTCTCAGTTGGGGCGAAATGTGACCCAGACATGGATAAGTGGAAGAAAATGTATTGAAATATTGTATATATTAAAGCTAAATTTATCTTTTATATTAGGGTTGAGTGACTTTTTCAACCATTTCCACTGTGTTCATTTTTGGGAGAAAGAACATTATAAATGATTAGAGCTGTACCGTATGTACCCTACTTCATTTTCTATTCTTCTGTACATGCTGTAATTGGTGCCCATGAGTATTTGACTGCATATTATTTTCATCACTTGTTAACATTATTCAGCGTAATATACCGCACAAAGATCCATAAATGCAAACAAAAAAGCTGCGAATCAACAGGCAATTACGTTTTATTCAAAACACTGTACTTTGTTTATTCCAGCTTTATGTGGTCAAAAGGGTCATGACATTTTCCCCAAGCGTACACAAGCAAACCCAAGGCGAGTTTATTACACATCAGAATAAACAGTCTGAAATGTGCCATCTCCTTCGCAGCACGCTCTGTTGTTCTCATGCACACGGACACTGGTGAACACACCTGGTACACGGCATGTATATGGACGTGATACCTGTGAGAATGTGTCACCTTGCACTGTTCCCACTGCATCCGTGGATGGATCAGTGGTCTTTGGTGTGTGTGTGTGTGTGTGTGTGTGTGTGTGTGTGTGTGTGTGTGTGTGTGTGTGTGTGTGTGTGTGTGTGTGTGTGTGTGTGTGTGTGTGTGAGAGAGAGAGAGAGTGTGAAGGGAGAGAAGGCGGGGGATCTAGAACAGGTGCTTTAAGAGTACCCATTTGACTCAGGGTCTTTTCACTAATTAAGTTAAGGTTCTTTATGTGCATATGTATGTGTGTGCTTGTGTGAGTGAGTGTGTGTGTATGTGTGAGTGTGTGTGTATGTGTGAGTGTGTGGGAAAGCTTTGCTTTTTTCACTCCCTCATCCTTTGATTTTTTTTTTAAACTTGTCTAAAACCACATTCACTCTGCCCAGTTTTGATCAAAGCTCCTTGAAGATGACATTTACCTTTATTTTAAAACATGTAAATCCATTCAATTATGGCATTTACAATATTTCCAATATGCCAAGAGCCAGGCTGTATTTATAACAGTGGATTCTTTTATGTGCTTATCAAATGTCAGTTGCCATTTACAGTCACATTGTACCATATCCGTATCAAAGATAAACACCTTGTCTACACCATGTCTGATCAATAAGTTAAATCTAGAAACCAAAGGTATTTTTTTTTAAGGATATAGACTTTCACTGTCTCAACTTATGTTGGTGTGACCGCATTTACCGTCTACCCACACAAATACTGAGCAGGTTAGGCACAGCCCACAAGTCAAGCATGAAATCACTTCTGTTCCTACATTATCATTCATTATTCTTTGAATATTATTTATTATTCAGCAGTTACTAAGACTTACTGGTCTGGTTTTTTTATCAGGGCGGTCTAAATTGTTGGAGACTTGTTTTTTCACACCAGCATACAGATTGCTTTAAAACAGAGGTGGTTGAGTCTCTGTGTGTGAAAATAGTCCTGCTTTCACCAGCTGGGAAGATGGTCTTCTGCCTGAGTGGGAGTTGTTGGCTGAAATGAAAGACTAGGAAAAGTATTTTGAGAATGATATTGGTGCTGGTGAGACTTTTTTTTTTTCTGTTGTCACACACCATTACATTCCATTGTCTTTGTAATAGTGTGGACTTGGTTTCTGTTTATTTCAAACCTGAACTTGCAGAATGAGATTTGTCAAAGTCCATTTTCATTTGTGTAGCTATTTGTCAAAAAGACTTTCATTATCAGTGCTCAGTCTTGTTGTGTTTTGCTTCATCAGTCCTAACAAGATTGCACATCGAAGGGAGGGTGGCAAAAGTATCTTCCTGCCATCAATGTTTGGGCTTTGATTTCGATTTTAATGCCTCCGAGATCATTTCTTTTAATATTTGTTTAATACTTTTGCTTGAAAAAGAAGTGAAGTCACCAAACAAAAAGTGAAAATATATATATATGTATTTTTTTGGGCCTTACCCTTACACACTACACAATGAAGAAATAAACTCAGGAAAGTGAACTTAGGTTTAAACTGCATGTCAAGAATAGACACTGTCCGATGTGCTCAGTGCATCCAGTCCAAATTTACACTGTGCTTAGGCAAGCTGAATCGTGCCTGCCACCCACAAGCTATTTTCCACCTGCTGCCCACCTATATCAACAATAGTGAAGCACAGCTGAGGATAAACACAAATACAGACACAACAAAGTGCACATGGTGGCCATACTCTTCAGATTAACTTCTGTCCATCCTGTTGAGACTCATTGTCTTTACCTGAAGCTTTCGGCATCCAACACAATATAGACACCATTCTGACACAATGGCAACCTTTTCTTCCACTAACGCTAAGATAATGATACATGAGAGTTTTTGTTTCTGAGAGATCAGGAGTAGATAGAATGAAAGCTCCATGACAACCTGGGTCAAACCTAAAAAAAAAAAAATCAATTTAGAGCTGAAAGGTGCTGCGACACAGTTCACATTGCATTCCCCAATTTTCCCTGTGAATCTTTTATTATCTGTCATCACACATTTGTTTTTTGTTATTTCAATGAGCATTTAAACGTTCCCATTGCTTCTTCTCAATCCTGTAATCAGGGAGACACATGGGGAGAGAGCAAGTTAGGAAGAGGAGAGGAGAGGATCGGGTTTCTCAGCCGCTCTGTACCCTAATCCTGGATTTGAAAGCAGGATGAGAAGAACACAGGTAAGTACAAACACAAGCAATTACAGCACTAACATGGAATTGGTAGGTGGGGGTGAGGAGCTCGATGGGAAATAGGGGATCTCATAGGTTGAGAGGGGGTGGTTAGTTGTAGGTAGGTTGGCTATAAATACCTGCAGTAGACAAGGACAGAAAAATGCAGAGGGTATGACAGACGCTAGCTTGCCTGCAACTATAATAGTGAAAAAAGACAAGGAGAGGCCTTAATGAGGGAAATCTCTGTAGCTGAGAAACAACCAGTTATTTAACTGGAGTTTGAAGCTCCTGAATATTCCTCTTCAAGAGTCTTGGCTGAGGGTAGAGTTGTGACTAAAACTGTGAAGTGTTCTGGATGAAGTGCTGACATCCACTTCTCTGAGAAAAAAGGAAACCTATCACAGTTTTCTACCTGAATATTCCCAAGGGACTCGGGGGAGAAGTATGCTTGAATGAGCCCAGGAGAAAAAGGAAAAGAGGAGAAGACGATACATGAGGTGAAAGAAGACTAGACGCTGCCAGAAAAGGACAAAGCAGAACTATAGAAGGCCAAAGAAGACAAACGAAAAGCAGAAGGCAAGGCAAAGTATCCATAACGAGTCACGAGAGGGAAAGGTAAGGAAACAGATAGAAAAGACGAAGGGTAGGCAAAGCAACAATGGGAAATAAGTTCAAATAAAGCGAGAGACAAGTGAAGACAAGAAACCAATTGGGGACCCGTGCCGAACTTCACTGTACCACCAGGACAATTAAAGAAAGGCCAGGAAAAAAATGGCATGTCAGGCATTTAGTAGTGACTCCTTTGCCCCACTGACAGGAGATTCACCCTTGCCCATCATTATGCACCATGGCTCTCCCAGTGACTGTCTGCCAGCCACCTCCCATGCTCAAAGCATGGTCGCTGCAGGTAAAGACATTCCATTATCTTGTGAAACTTGTTAAACCGTTTTTTTGTTTTGTTTTTTGTTTGTTTGTTTTGCAAAGTGGAAAGTAGAACTTTTTGTGTCTTATTAATGGGAGCTATCATCATCATGTCATAATGCTTAATCCCAGCTGGTGGAAGACAACCCACTGAAAATCCCTTGTTTAGAGGCCGTCAGAATCTTTTAGGGGAAGATTCAGTATTGTGGCACTTTGTGCTGTCATAAAGTGTTCATGAAGGTATCCTGGAAGGGCTGATTTGTGAGAGATGCATAGAAATGTAGGGTTGACCTAACTGTGTGCAGTCATGGCATAGATACACAGTAAACAACTGTGCCCCAATAAGGCTGCAATGGATTGAATTAAAAAATACATTTATTCAAATCTAATCCAAATTATGTAAATGTATCTAATCAGCTACATAGTTTGGCCCAGCTGTCTCTACTCAGTGGATAATTGCTTTCAGGATATGTTATCAGTATGATAAACTCCCCAAGGCCCTTATTTTTTTTTCTTCCACGACGAAGCATTGTGGAGAAAACCTCCTTGGGTCTTAATGCCTGCTGATTGTTACAGCTAAGAATAGACAAGATTAGATCATGCAAAACACGTTTCATGCATTTATATAACAGCAGAGTAAACATATTTTGAAAAAAATTACTTATTTCACTTACATCTATGAAGTACTTGTGACATTATGAGGCTGTTGCTCCAAAACACATTGACATGTTTTTGGTGTGTCATCTGCTGAGTCTATGAATGGACTGAAATATGGTCATAGAATGCAAATAAAATCTAGTCATAATAGTAGAAGGAAAACCCATAAATAAGGTTTTGGCTATGCTCTGGAGTACAGAGTTATTGTTTATGTTCAAGATTGAATTCAAGTGTGCATCCTAATAATACCGCTAAGTATTCATTACAGCTTGGCGGGAACACCAAACTGCATAAAAAGCAGAATACATGAATAATTATGTAATTAGTAGGCAATACTATTTTTGATTATTTTAAATATGCTTAATTTGATTCTGTTTTATTTATGGAGCGCCAGTTCACAACAAAAGTCATTTCAGGGCGCTCCACATTGTAAGGTAATCACTTTACAACAATATAAAGAGAAACCCAACAAATCCCTTTAAGTGAGAACTTGCCCACAGTGCGAAGGAGAAAAAAACAGCTCCCGAAAGGAAAGAACCTCCAGGCAGAACCAGGCTCAAGGAGGGCAGCCATCTGTTGCAACCGGCGGTGAAGACAGACAAGAAAGGCAGCCAGAGAAGACAAAAGGCACACAATATGAAAATAAACCCACTCACACTTACATTCACAGTGGCACGTACAGCAGTAGCTCTAAAGAAACTTTAGTATAAAGTACAAATAAGGTATAAACGCACTCAAATGAAACTCATTGAAAAGCTGCTAAAAATGACTGGAACCACATTTTTGATGAAAACATGTCTTTGTTTGTCTCTCAGTATCTTCTGGGCTGTCCCTGGGTCAGCCCTCCAAGCGCTCCCACATGCACCTGCCCACTTCCTCACTTGGGAATGCCCTCAGTAACACCCCTGCAAGCTTACATTACCCAGTCACCCCCTGTCACTACACCAACCAGCAAGCCGCCTATGGCATGATGACAGGTAAGCAGAGATGGTGGCAGTAGTGAAAGAATCAGTCTGAAATAGTAGCATTCACTTTTTAATACATTTTCTGATATCTTATTATTTTTACAGCACAAAATTTCAATTATTCCTGATGGAAATTATTTTTGGCAGCATTTCCAAAGCCAACATTAAAAAAAAAAAAATGAAGTTGATGATGACTCATGGGAGAGGGAGTGGTATTGATCTGTACTGTTCGTTATGATGATGAGGACAATGACAATCGATTCTAACTATGCCACGTTTTGGAAGGACTGAAATCGAGCCTCAAACTTGCTAAATTATTCTGTTTCAGTCATGTGTGGGCATTAGGCAGTCGCAATCTGCATACAGAAAGTACTGCCATTCATTTAGCAGTTAGAAATGACAGGTGTGGTTGGCTGAAGACAAGTTCACAAAGTGTCAGGTGGTGGATAAATCAAGAGAGTCAAGCTTTTTAGGCAAGTTTCTGAAGGAACCCAATCAGCTGTCTTATTGAAGGGTGACACTAGAAAGCAGAACTCACACTGATTATAGCAAGGCTGAAATTACAATGTCACACTAACAGCGATGGCTATCATAGAGGTTTAGATGATGATAAGTATTGTGCAGACAGTGACAATTACACTATACAGTAATGGCGATGGTGGTTTTGATAATAAAGGCCTCCATCTCTCTTTCTCCCTGTAGCACAGGAGATGCTCTCTGCCAGTATTTCTCAGACACGCATCCTGCAGACCTGTGGTGTCCCTCACCCCAACATGGTGAGTGGTGCAAACGCATTGCAAGGTAAAAAAATCAGACACACACTCTGTCCGTACATACACACAGACACACACACACAGACAGAGAGAGAGAGAGAGGCATGCACGCCCTTTTCCTCTTCCTGCCTGTAGTTGAACACAGTAAATTGAGCAGAAAATGTGTTTATATTCCATTTAATTTTAAATCTGCTGCCAGTTAAAATCAATTTCAACCTTGATTACCTCGCGTGGACTCTTTAGCACACTTACTTGAGCTTTTTAGAGCACTTGTTAAACACAACTGTCAAAGATGACTTGCCAATTCCCTGTCCTGCTGTCAGGAGTGGGAGTTAAAAAGCGTCGTGATTGTTGCTAGCAGTGGAGGACAGGATTCCAATCAGTCTTGGTTAAACCTCACACAACTGCTGTGCCATTCCAAACATGTTCATTTTGTTGTGTGTAGTTTATAACATTTATCTTTAAAAAAAACTGACTTCCCTTAATCCATATTGTTATTATAGCCTTTCTTAGTTTGCAGCATTTCATCAAAGTGAACATGACAAGATGCTGTTGAAAAACAACCGAATTTTAGAGACTTTTGCAGCTCAGAACTGACATGAAATCTTAGCGCGAACCGCTGTTTGACTGTATGTAGTTTCTGTATTCCAGACATGAACACAGACTGAAAAGAATTTCACTTTTGATGCATTTTTTGTCAGGCAAAGTATAGTTAAACTATAACCATTTTGTATGGTTGCTTATATTTATATAAGCAAGTCAGAGTAAAAAGGAAGTAAAAAGGAAGTCAACCTTAAATGAACCCTGGCAGCCCAAAAGAAATGTAGCATTTTCCTTTTTACAGACTCTGCTTGGACTTTAACCACCTGAGCAGAGACCCGGTGACATCAACCCACACTCGCAAACTGTCTTACAAAATTGTATCAACTATGGTGTCAAAGGCTGGGCTGTAATACATTAAGATTAATTAAACAGGTGCCCACTCTTATTACCACCAGGAGGTACTTTGTCACCTTAATGATGTCCGTTTCTTGACTGCTAAATGATCAAATGTCTGAGTGAAGCCGTAACAAATACAGCTGTAAGTTAGTCTGAGACAAGTGTCTGCAACATTTGACACGGCATAAGGTGACATAAAGTATGTGGGATGATTTTAAAAAGAGGTTGCTTTGCTTGAAACAAGAAATGCTATGCCAAGCAGAAAAATTATAACACCACTACATGAAAAAAAGAAGAAAAAAAAACCTCATACATGTCGTGAAATTGATGAGAAAAAAATCCAGCTGAATCATAAAATGAGACTAGTTGAAAGTGTTCGACAGCACAAGGACATATTTAAGTTAAGAAGAGGGAGATAAAAGTTAACATCATTAAACAGGAGTTCTGAATTATGATAGCTGAGGTCAGGGAGAGAAAAAAAAGCCTCTTTCAATTTTTAAAGCTGCATTAATGCATTTTTATATTAACAGTGGATCAAATAAGTGTGATGTGAAAGGTGCCACCCTACAAACCCACAGTGATTTATCAACTCTGTAGTTCCCCTCAGTTGGTCTCTTTCACCTCATCAACCTCGTGTTCGGCTGTAAATGGTGACATTTTTCAGCAACAGCACTCTGATACACCCACAGTACACCCCCTGCCCAGCAGCAAATAGCACATTTAAAAACTAAAGGCCCAGAATTTCTTCTCTGTGGCTGGTTTTAAGCCAAAAGAGAGCCAAAATAAAAATGAATAAAGCACATGTAAACGGTTAACTGCTTGCCGAGACATAACTTTATTAAATTGCGTTTGATAAAAGCCTATGCTGGGATCCCAGCTTGTTCAGTGTGCAAAATAATATTGAAGCAGCTTCAATATTATCCAACATCAAATCAGTGTTTGTTTGTTTGCTTTCTGTCTGTGTTCAGCTTAAATCTGTTGAAGCTCTTTGGATGATGCACATGTATTGCAGCTGGAAGGTCCAAGGCCATGTACACAAAGGCTTGTGAGGTGCTTTCACAAAGTCAGTAAACCCACATGTGCTATGAACGGGGCTTGCTGCCCAGTCTGCCTCCCTGCCACACAAACAACGGGTGTGTTCACTGCAGCATAGCTGCATGTAAGCTCCCCAGAGAACATCAGTGCATACATCAGAGAGAGACAACCAAGATTCCTCTCTCTTTCGCCAGCTCAGTGGGGAAAACAGATCGCCTCCAGCTGAATAATCCAAAAACTGTTGTTGCTCTCAGGGCTATAGTATTAGCCCCCTCTTACAAACTACAAGTTGCATATTGTGCACAGAGCACTCACTTTGGGGATGTTGATTTAAATAGTATCTTGGGTGAATGCTTACATCTGCAATTAGGATCTGTGGAAAGAGCTCTGAAATCTAAAGGTTACAGCTACAAATGCAGACATACACCGAACAAGCCTTAAGAAGCAATTTCAGCGGAGAGAGGAACTCCAACCTCTCCCTGACACCTTCAGTACAAGAGAAAATCACTGATGCATACAGTTTCAGGGTAGAATCTGCCATACTGTTCTCTAGCTGATATATAGATCCAGCTGAACAATGCAACGGGTCAATGGTGTTATTCTTTTCTCCACCATTTTATACACAGGGCTCGTGAGAGCTGCAACTGTATTGAGTATTTCTGTTAGTGAATTCTAGCTGCAGCTCCGGAGTCCAAAATGGCTCAACCGTCGTTGTTGTCAGGCAACATTTAATCTCCATCTGAGCTTCTGCAGAAGCTTTTGTTTCAGTGTGTCATGTCAGGTTGAAAAGAAAAGATGTTGCTACGAGCAGCTCCAGAAAGTAGCGGGAGCTCATCCTCACTGGATGAGTAAATAAAAAAAGAAAAAAAAAGAAAAGAAGAACTGTTGCTCAAAGCTGATGAATAGTTAAGCCAAAGGACTGCAAATATGTTTACTGAGCTTCAATGTCACGTTAATAAATCATTTTAGCCTACCTTGAATAATTTTAATGGTGTGGGCAAAATATTGGAAATACCTTGAATAAAAAGCTTTCATAAGAAAATATATTTGTGATGCACTAAAACCAAATGTTCAAAAAATGTAAATGAGAACCTCTCGTAACACCTCTGAACCTATTTAAATAAAAACAGAATCATAATCTTTATGAAGAGGGGGATTTGTTGCGTGGATGTATTAGACTCACAAGAAATCTTCAACTGTCTGGTGTCTCTGATAAATATGTAAAAAGACAAACCTAGCCAGTGCACTAATTATAAACTAATTAACGTAGACTTATCAAGCAATCTTTATTACTGTCTAAAAAGTTGTCTAGAGTTTGCACTACAACCCCCTAACACAAGAGGGGAGTGTTGTATTGTTCATTTCAGTTATATCGATGGCAGTAAAAGAACACAGTGGCCCTCATGAGCAAAGACTGGAGTGGACTCTAGTCGTCCTGTTTTGTAGACGCCTGACTTGCTTAATGTCTCCTCTTATATGATGAATGCAATATGCAGACTGACTTATTTTTAGCACTGTTAATTAGTGGTTGTTTTC